>JAKOGI010000989.1:20000-170000 GCA_029747015.1 Carnegiea gigantea
AAATATGATTTCTGAGTCACAACTCTCCCCACTTCTCATATTCCATTTATAAATTCATTAATACAGTTTTTCACCCAAAATATATTATTGATCCCAATAAAAGCTATTAAACACCCCAAACTTGGTACTTTCTTTGTAATATCTATAAGTGATTCAAAACTCATAATTAAGCTCCCTAAATACATGTTTCTCTTCGTTTTCTCTCATAAATCGAGATGAAAATCCCAATAAAATCTATGAATTTTCATTTCCCCCTTAAATGACCGTTCTTGGCCCAAAATACACAAAATGAGCACATGATCAGTCCCACTCAATCTTTATTATTGCTCCTTATACAATTACTCAAAATGCTTTCAAAAATCACCAAACTCCAAATACTCAACCCCAATTTATGAAATCTTATAGGAAATTTAAAAATAATATGGAAAACTACATTAATATTTTAGAATTTTTCTCCAAGTATACGCTGCACAGAAATTGCAATAACTGCCTAATTTGCACCAAA
Source organism: Carnegiea gigantea (assembly GCA_029747015.1). NCBI lineage: Eukaryota > Viridiplantae > Streptophyta > Magnoliopsida > Caryophyllales > Cactaceae > Carnegiea > Carnegiea gigantea. The sequence continues at coordinate 20,506 of JAKOGI010000989.1, forward strand.
GTAGGTCAGTTCACTTTAAAAATTCATAACTTTCATCCTTGACCTCAAATAGAGACCTAAAATTCCAATATTGAAAGATTAAGAAGTCTCAAAAAACTTTTATTTACGACACAAAACATGATTCACATAATAGGATTCCCAAAATGAGACTAGAATATAAGTGTGTCAGTTTTTGGTTGAACCTGCACAGTTTTAGCAAAACAGCCATAACTTTGTCCATAGAACTCGGATTAAGGCAATTCAAAAGGCATTTGAAAGTTAACACACTAAACTATCTATTCACCAAAAATTATAATTTTTTAGTGGGTCAATCATTACTAGTTTAATCCCAAAGGTTGCCTTGGTTTCTAAAATTTTCCAGCCTTTACTCTCAAGGCTTTCTCCCTTCTTTTCATACAATTTCCCATCCAAAATCATACTTTAAAGTGATGTAACAAGGCTTTGGTCCTTTCCATCACCATACAAAGCCATCATACTCAATTTTCCTTCAAAATCATGTACATCAAAGATCATTTTTCAATCAAATATACACTAATAATATGCTTGCTATCAAAGGAAGGTTAAACCCTTGCATAATCAATAAAACCCTAACTTTTAGCCAACTTCCACTTCATCCAAGATTACCAAGAACATCCTCATAATATTATTAGAGATTAAAACCACTAAATCAAATACAAAAATCCAAGAAAAACAAACTTCCCACTTAAAGCTTGCATGATTATGAATAACCCTAATGCTAACATGCTCCCAACTCAACTCCACCATGATCAACATCAAAATAACTCTTATTTCATATCAAAATATCATGATCAACAATCAAAAACATCAAAACAAGAATCAAAACAAAGATAAAATAAAAACCAACAAGATCAAGATTAAGGTTACTCATTTCAAGCTTGATAAAAGTAGAGATGGAGGTGATGTTTAGTAGTTTTGATGATGGAGGTTGGTGGCTAGCGGTACTAGGATGTCAGGGGGATCAGAGGCAACCAGGGCTTGACGGAAAACACCAACAGCAACAGCAACTTGAGGGGGGACTGGCCGTGTAGAGTGAGAGAAGAGAGAGGGAGAGATGTGGGTTGAGTTTATTGTAATTTTTTGATTTGTCTCATGTTTGGCTGAATTTATAGCTTAAAAAGAATGACTTTTCCCAAACCATGGTTAGGCTTAATGATGGTAGTTAGTTAGGTTAATATGTAAACTTGTTGGGCTTCAAATTGGGCCAAAATAACTTGGGTTTAAGAATAAAGCGCTTCGTAACGACATTGTTTTTGCGTAACTCAAAATTAAATTTTTGTAATATTACGGAAAACAAGATAAATTAATTAGATTAAACTTGTTAGGGACAACTATCAATTCTTTCAAATAAATTTTTTTTCCACTGGGACGATAAATATATTTGAGAAAATCTTTAGCATAAGGTAATTAAATAAATAAACATAATGTAGGAATTAGGCCCAAATTTTGGTCCCAATGAATTGGACCAAAATAAATGAATTCAGGCCCAAGTTTTGCACAGCTAAAACTTAAAATTTTGTGTCGTTATGGAAAATAATTTAACGCTCAATCATAATTATTGAGGCCTACTATCGATTCACCTGAAATTTAATCAATCAACAAAACTTGAATTAACAATAAACAAAACTTGAATTAACAATCAATAAAACTTGAATTGTAAAATGGGACCCAAATGAAATATTCCTTAGCCGGGATGATTAAATACAATAAATGAAAGCGAAAAATTTAAATGACATAAGGTAATTCGATAAATATATAAATTATGTGTAACTGAATTACTAGGCATGATTTGATTAAACAAATAGCCATGATTGATTAAATCAATAAACATAATTAATTAAATAAATAAATATGATTAATTAAATAAATAAATATGATTTAAATAAATAAATATGGGTTAGGGTTGGGCTAATACAACCTTCCCCCCTTAAAGAGTTTCGTCCTCGAAACTTTTGATTTTGATCATGTATGAAATGCCACCTCAAGTATGGATAGTTGGTTTTTACTGCTTCCCTCCAGAAAGGTGTGATTAGCCCAAGTGCATAATTGCGCAATCCTACTGTCGAGTATCAAGATCCTCAGTGACTTCACTGGCTTGAGTACTTTGGTTCAAAATTAATATTCTCTTCAAAAGAAAAATTTGTTACTGCAAATGGGGTACTCTACTCTACTAGTTCTCTAACTTGACCACAAATAGATATGAAAACCATTGCATTTTCTAATAAGTACTCTGGTGCTGACTTATAAAGCCCACTGTAACAAGGGCTCAAATATCTTTGATATCCAGTCTCTTGATACCCTTGACTAGAGAAGCCCTTTGGAATAATTTATATCTCATCTGAACCTTAATTGTCTCCTTCTGTGGTCAAAATGATCATATGACTCTTATGTAGTCCTTGTGTCATCTTAGTATGTATTTGAACTGTCTCATTATTCTCGATACTTCTTCTAGCTTACTCTAATACTGCTAGATATTGTTTGGGATTAGGCCCTAATCAAAAAGTCCTCATCTGATGTTCTTAATGCATCACATGATCTTCCTTCATCAGACTAGTCTAAGATCTGCTCTAAGTCTGAATTAAACGCTAGAATAAATATGATCAGAGATAAAAATGATGGAATTGGTAGTCAAGTGAGTCATTAGGAACAAAAGAAATAAACAATGAGACTAGAAAAGATTTATAAAGGAGGGATTAACATCAAGTGATTAGAATAAAGATAACCATAAGTGTATCATGAATTGTGAAATATAATGCTATAAGAATTGTGGTTTATAAATATGGATCGTAGAGGGTGCAATAAATAATCAGCCAAGGAGAAAGATGGCACAATTATACTTGAATTTAACTGATGAATTAGAAACAAGATGATAAGTAATTGAGCTTCAACTAGGTGACTTTACAGCCACAAGCAACAAGATAAGTGCAATAGATAGATGGGACAAGCAATGTGCAATAACTAGATAAATAGATTGGATAAGCAAAGTACCATAGATAGACAAATAGATTGGATAAGCAAAGTGCCAATGGATAGATAAATAGATTGAGCAAGCTACAATAGGAACATGTCTTTGCTAAGCCAACTTGAGTACAACAATAAGATTAAATAGAGAATGCGAAAGTTTATTTATCGGAATATAAGATATATGTGTGAGAGTTGAAGTTCAAAATAAGGAGAGTAAGGGGATTATGACAATCACAATCACCCACACCAATGAGAGTTGAATTATATTATGAGTCCAGAACAAGTTATACGAGCTAATTATTATGAATAAATAAGATGTAAGGTAGATGTGTGAATCGACTCTCATGATCATGAAATAAAGATGGTGAAGGTTGAGAGCACTAGAATGTTAACAACCATATAAGGTCGAACAAAAATATATTGCACACTTAACAATGGGTTTGCAAAAGACAGGGAAGATCACGCTAATAGGAAATATCGGGTTGAAATGCAAGGGAGATTAAACAATATTAGATAGTATCGAGTTCTGAAGATGAGACAAGCGAACAATTTCAAGAATTACTATAAAAGAGCATTCTTGCAAAAGATAAACTATGGTTGCATGGTTTAGGTGTGATATCCAGACCTCAAATCATTCCTAGAAAAGACTTCTGTTGTTGGCAGTTAATCCCATAAATCATTTATTCAAGGTATAGGGCACTTGTTTTTTTATAGCGATCTTGTTTAACTCTCTGTACGTAGTACACAACCATAAGGTTCTGCCTTCCTTCTTCACACATATGAAATTAGGGTTTCCCACAGTGACACACTTGGTCAAATAAGTCCCTTCTGTAACAACTCATCTCACTAAATCTTTAGTCCTTTGAACTCTGCTAGGGGGTCATGTGATAGGGGCTCTGAAAATGAATTGAGCACCTAGAACTAGGTTGATCTGAAAACTAATGTTTCTTAGGGGAAAACAGTCTTGCAAGTCCTCAGATGAAATCTCTAAATTCACACATTGTAATTATGGATAAGTATATCCCGAGTGTGGTTAGCATATCACTAATATTCAATGCATTACTGACATGATAACTTACTTGCTTGCACAGTGTAATTAGGGTGAAAATAGGGTTTTTCTTCCCTCGGTCCATAGAAACATATGTCTAGTCTTTCTTCATTTCTCAAACTAACCCTAAGATCTTTACAAGTCATCTTTTATAAGTACACAATCAGTTCATCTCCATAATAACAAGGGCTACCAATCAAACTAGATTGAATGCCTAATGAATATGGTTTCAGCAATACTAATAGAGGCATATTTATAAAAGATAATACATTCAACTGCTTACTGGTCTCAGTAAATTTAAAAGATAGGGGGACGATCTAAAGTGTAAAGAGATGTAACAACACCATGAGCTCTTGCAAAGATATTTCTTTATTGGTTAGAAAGGACTGGCAAGTAAGCTGAATGAATGAAAGGATGAAGATTTGTAATAAAAGAGGTAAGGTATATAAATAACCTGCATATACAAGACATGCAGTTTATTCATGGTGGTCATGATAGTAAGGTAAATGAACAATGTTATGAAGTTAAGAGGGAGTATTAAGTACTGAAGGTGAAAAAATCTAAAAGATTACTAATTAAAGAAGCATTTGAAAAGTCATATGGTACTCATATGTAAGTAAATTGATGAAGATGAGGGTCCACACCACCAGAAGAGAAATTTTATTCATCTGGTGTTTAAAAGGCCAATATGTTAAGATGAAGGAGTCAGTTTTATGTCTGAACAAGATAGCATCCATCAATAACACATTCTGTAGTAAGTGGAAGTCTTGGGTAGACATATAAACTTCAAAACCGCTAGCAGATGGAAATAGCACAAATCGTTGTTTATCATTAATAAGATAGGCTCTACTAATAAAGAAAAGATTGCCAAAACAAACAAGATGCAGTCACAGCTATAGAGTACTATTCCAACATGATGTTATGGTGCTATAGAAACACGAACAATATGGATCTATTTAATTGGAGAGAGGGCATTCAATGACTGGGTCTGAAGCAATCAAAGGCTTTGCAAGTAATAAATGAATAGTGCCCAAATAGAAGCAAGGAGTTAAAGTAGGTGACAGTAAAAATATGAACATAGTGATGGCTGAATTGTAAGTAGAATGGGTCAAATATGCTTAGGAAGAACTGTAAATCATACAGTAATGCATATCGGGTGTTATTATAGGCTCCATTATAGAAACAGAGAATTAAACGATTATGATTGTCAGATTTTGAATCGCCTATAAGAAAGGTTGCTCAGATGTGTTTAAAGAACTCCTCACATACCATATATGAGAGTTTTTTCATAAACGCTCCATTACACATCAAGAAAGTGTTAGTGACAAAGAAATGATGCCTCTAAACAATTGAAAGTAACTAGGATATATAATTAGTCAATGACAAGAAGTAACGGGAGCATTAATGAGATAAGGTCCTAATGTCAAGAATGGCAGCTTAATCTTACTCATACCACCCACATAATGCCAAGTAGCACACCATAAGCTACTAACTGTTATCATCAGACATAAGCACTCATTGTAACGTTCATCTCATACTAGCTCACCTCAAATATATTGTCTCACAAAGCATTTCCTCATCTAAAGGTTTACATCTAACTTGACACTGTAATAATCCCTTAAGAAGTTGCAAATGGCATCCCCATATCGGGTTTCAATCATCACTGTACTCAAGATCAGGTATATTAACACACCTCAATAAAACTCTCAAATCCTGGGGGAAAATGACCAGAGTTCTGCCTAAAAACTAACTAGAACCCGGCTTACAGCCTTACAATAGATACCTGAAATGGAGAGAAACACTTCAATAGCTCAACAATCACATGTCGAAGTTCATAACTCAACGGGTCACACACCTGGAGTGCACGATTGCAAAAATTTAAACAAATAAGAGAAATGAAACATACAATATAGCTTCTAGATAAATGAGAGCATACCTCACTAATAGGTGACCCAAATGGTTCCACACTCTACTTTGCTAATGCTCGAATCTCAGGATATTACCAAATTATTAGGTCACCCAAATAAAAATGGCTCCTCTTTATATGCCCATACATATGAACTTATAGTTAGTAGATCATTTAACTGGTCCAGCATAACTCATACACACCTTGATAGCTAACTCATAAACACTTGATAGCTCACAGTGGTCCTTAAAACCTGACTCTGATATCAAATCTGTAACGCCTTCAAAATGCTAATGACATGATTTACGGAAAAATGTAGCGGAAGACTTAATAATAGAAGGCGCTACCGCCGTCCTGATAAGGACAAGACTCACTAAAACTATTCAATCTTGCAACTCATGTTCATAATATCTATTAAACTGAAACATTCCAAGATCAAAGTCCATAATAGTTTAACTTCAATACAATCGACTTAATCATACCATGTGCTAACTCGCACTCTACACTACACGAGTATATTGAATATAGGCCCTGACCTTGAGGTTGATCTTAACATTCATGCTATGCTGAATCCACAGTGAGCATCTGATGACTTCCAAAAGGGCTTACTAAATGGAGAAGCATGTGATACTTCATCACCTAAAATGGAAAACATAAAAATAATTCAAAAATATAAGCTAAAACTCAGTACATACATTCCTGTATTGCAAAATGAGTATAGAAACACTGTTGATTGGTACTTGCCTTTGCAAATCATTTAGTTCACAATAACAATGAAAATGAAAATAGTATAAACTGAATTACTCATCATTATCTGGATGCGAACCCCTTGCAATGATATGATATATACATAGGTGTACGCCTACCATTCCGATCAAAAGTTGGCCTGAAGCCGCGAGGGTAAATGATGGGTTGATGCCTTATAGATGATAACTGACGGGGTCACAAGTTAAATGACAAATCTCTGTATAAACTGATTTATTGATCAACTCACTAGGAGTTATAACTTAATAAACATGTTCTGTTTTCTGAAGATACAGGCAATGGACGTACCTAGGATCTTTTGAAAGTAATCTGACTTGCAAAACATGTTTTTGATTTGATAAATATGCTGTGACTTGATAAGACTTATGCATAATGGGGAACGATAACTAGATCTTTATTCTATTTCATAAATGTCATTGTAGGTATGTATAGTCAGTAAATGATCCTTACTCACATAATTGAGGAAGCATGTGTAATAGAAATTGAGTAATTATATAGTATACATAAATTGGATATTTCAATATAACTTCAAAACTGAATTAATAAGAGTAATTAAATCCGATATAAAGTAAACAAAAGCAAAATAGAACAGAATGAGGTAAATGAGATTACAAAGGAAAAGGCCTTGATGGTGACAAATGAGAGAGTGATTGTGGCCTTTTCTAAGATAGGTTGCTGATACGAATTTAAGACTTGCTAATGTATAGCTCGGTTTAAGATAACAGCGGATACACTAGATTACCTTGATAAATACATTTGATACATTCTGAATTGAGTAAGTAATAAAGGTTTGAGGCAAGAGAGATATATCTTGATTCAAAATGGCATAAACTACAATAACTTCATCTGATAAATATGGTTTCTGAGTCACAACTCTTCCCACTTCTTATATTCCATTCATAAATCCATTAAATACAGTTTTTCACCCCAAATATATTATTAATTTCAATGAAAGTTATTAAACTTCCCAAACTTGGTATTTTCTTTGTAATACCCATAAGTGATTCAAAACTCATAATTAAGCTCGCCAAATGCATGCATGTTTCTCTTCTTTTCTCTCATAAATCAAGATGAAAATCTCAATGAAATCCGTGAATATTCATTTTCCCCTTGAATGACCTTACTTGGCCCAAAACACACAAAATAAGTGCATGATTGATCTCACTCAATCTTTATTATTGCTCTTTATACAATTATTCAAAATGCTTCCAAAAATCACCAAACTCCAAATACTCAACCCCAATTCATGAAATCTTATAGGAAATTCAAAAATAATATGAAAAATCCACAGTAAAAGTTTTACAATTTTCTTCCAACTTTACGCTGCATAGGAATTGCAATAACAGCCCAATTTACACCAAAGCAAGTTGGTTCATTTCAAAAATTCATAACTTTCACCTTGACCTCAAATGGAGACCTAAAACTCCAATATGAAAGATTAAGAAGTCTCCAAAAACTTTTATTCACAACACAAAATATGATTCCCACAATAGAGTTCCCAAAAGGAGACTAGAATACAAGTGGGTTAGTTTTTGGTTAAACTTGCACAGTTCTAGCAAAATAGCCATAACTTTGTCCATAGAACTCAGATTAAGGAGATTCAAAAGGCATTTGAAAGCTAACACACTGAGCTATCTACCCACCAAAAATTATAATTTTTCATTAGGCCAATCATTACCAGTTTAATCCCAATGATTGCCCTGTTTTCTGAAATTTTTCAACTTTCACTATCAAGGCTGTCTCCCTTCTTTTCACACAATTCCCATCCAAAATCATAGCTTAAAGTCATGTAACAAGGCTCTCCCATCACCATACAAAACCATCACGCACTTCAAAATCATGTACATCAAAGATCCTTTTTCAATCAAATATACACTAATAACATGCTTGCTATTAAGAAAGGTTAAACCCTTGCACAATCAATAAAACCCTAACTTTTGGCCAACTTCCACTTCATCGAAGATCACCAAGAACATCTTTATAATATTATTAGAGATCAAAACCACTAAATCAAATACAAAAATCCAAGAAAAACAAACTTCTCACTTAAGGCTTGCATGATTATGAATAGCCCTAACCCTAACCTGCTCCCAACTCAACTCCACCATGATCAACATCAACATAACTCTTATTTCTTATCAAAATATCATGATCAACAATCAAAAATGTCAAAACAAGAATCAAAACAAAATAAAAATCAAAACCAACAAGATCAAGATTAAGGTTACTCACTTTAAGTTTGATAAAGTAGAGATGGAGGTGATATTTAGTGGTTTTGATGATGGAAAATGGTGGTGCCGGGGGGGTCGGAGGCAACTGAGGTTAGCCAAAAAACACCAACAGCAGCAGCAACTTGAGGGCGGGGGGTTGGCCGTGTAGAGTGAGAGAGGAGAGAGAGATGTGGGTTGAGTTTGTTGTAATTTTTTGACTTGTCTCATGCTTGGCTGAATTTATAGCTCAAAAAGAATGACTTTTTCCTAAACATGGTTAGACTTAATCATGGTAATTAGTTAGGTTAACATGTAAACTTGTTGGGCTTCAAATTGGGCCGAAATAACTTGGGTTCGGGAATAAAGCGCTTCATAATGATAACGTTTTTGCGTAACTCAAAATTAAATTTTTGTAATGTTACGGAAAACAAAATAAATTACTTAGATTAAACTTGTTAGGGCCTACTATCAATTCTTCCAAATAAATTTTTTTTCCAGCGAGATGATAAATATATTTGAGAAAATCTTTAACATGAGGTAATTAAATAAATAAGCATAATGTAGGAATTGAGCTCAAATTTTGGGCCAAAATAAATGAATTCAGGCCGAAGTTTTCCGTAGCTAAAACTTAAAATTTTATGACGTTGTGGAAAATAATTTAACGCTCAATCATAATTATGCAGCCTACTATCGTTCACTTGAAATCTAATCAATCAACAAAACTTGAATTAACAATAAACAAAACTTGAATTAACAATCAATGAAACTTGAATTGCAAAATGGGACTCAAATGAAATATCCCCTAACTAGAATTATTAAATACAATAAATGAAAGCAGAAAATTTAAATGACATAAGGTAATTCGACAAGTATATAAATTGAGTGTAACTGAATTACTAAACATGATTTGATTAAACAAATAACCACGATTGATTAAATCAATAAGCATGATTATTTAAATAAATAAATATGATTAATTAAATAAACAAATATGATTTGAGTAAATAAATATGATTTAGGGTTGGGCTATTACACTCTTGAACCCTGTAAACTAGTGTCTTAGATCCCATTGAAACCCAACAAACTCAAGGGAACTTTGAAAACAAAATACCTCAAGGGAATTGCAAATTAAATCCTAATTGCATTGCTGTTGTGTTTAGTCTTAATTTCTGGCACCAAACCCTCGCTTTTCCAGCCAATGGTGTTGGAAAAAGGCTGTAAGTACATAATTGAGTGAGAACTAGAAGCTTGGAGTTGATTGAAAGACAAGATAAATCAGACTACCTAATAGGAATCGAACAATGCTGCAAGGAAGAGGAACCGATACCTACAAAAATTGCAAATCGAATAACGGCGACAATGGTGATTTATATTATTTTCAATGGTTAGGATAGATTAGGAAGTAGATGGAAGCAAGGACCCAAGATGGAACCGAGAAACCAGAAGTGAAGAGAAGGAAGCGAAAAGCCGAAATTGACTCGTGAATTTCAAACCTAATATGATCACAATCGAAAGTGTTTTGTTTTTAAATTAATCTCTTTTTACAAGGTGAGTGTGTTTTTAAACTTAATCACAGATGGTAGTGAATAGCTTTTTAGAACTTTTTATTTTTTTAAAGTATTGTTAGTATAACGTTCTCTTTTTAATAGCTATTCAAGTTTTCCCATGATAATCTGCTTATGTAATACCAAGAAATGGTTTTTTAAAATGTGAGTATGTTGTTGATGTGATCACAAAACCAAGAAAACTTGATTGTTGGTAATATGGTAACGATACTAACGGATAGTTTCGTATTTGTTGGAAATATTATGACCCCTCCTTCCCTCTAAAACTCAAAACTTTAATACCAAGAAATAGCCTAGTCTGTTGGCAAAACTTATTTTTACCAATAGAAAGTGTAATTTGTCACTAAGTGTTTGTTGGTAAAAGTCACTTTTTTTTGTAGTGTTTTTTCTTGGCTCTTCCTATGTATAGGACCACAAAATTTTTTGTGCCCCCTTCTTCTATTAAGCCTCACTTTATAGTTTTCATGGCCCTAGTGGCCACCGGGCCACATAATTATCTGACTCCCCTTTGTATTGCCTTTGTCTATGACAATGCTTTGTTTTGTCACTTTTTTTTCAGTACGACCCAATATGTAATTTTCTAGATGTTCAACTAGTTGAGTACATTATAATCTCCAATGTACAAATATGTTAAATAAAACATCAATACTAAAAAAATTCATAACTTTTACTTGCAATTAATTACTATGGAAACATTCGCAGTTTATGTAGTTGTTGGAAGACAAAAAAAAGTGAAAAATGGAAGAAGTAATGATAGTGTTCTATCCAAAAAACGAAATCAGAAGCAAATATATACTAGTTGGGCAAGTGAAATATGAAAACTGTACAAGTTATAATGTGATATGTGCAAAATGGGTTTTCACTTGTCTCTAACTCCTCCAAAGGACTTCTTCCATTCTTAAATAGGAACATGCAACCTGCTCTTGCTTCCATTCATTGCTGTTCTATATACCAAAAGCATTAATGTCTCATGGTTCTGCATAAATAAACACAACCTAGACTAGAAATAGCAAAAGAAAAAAAAACCCAACAACAATGCTTGTTAATTTGTTCATATAAATAAATTACTCAGAGATATGTAAACATTACACAAGCTTTGAAAAGCACAATAATACCTTGACATTTCTACATTGCGATGACAAAATAGGTCGGCAGATCTTGTCAAAAACCAAGAGCAACATCACCAATGTCAAAGTAAAGCATACATATCACAAGATTCCAAATTCTTTCACAACTTGAGTAAAAAGAAATTATCAGTGATTAGGAGCTATTGGGCCAAACTTTAGCATGCCCAGTACATCAAAAAAAAAAAAAAAAGGTCAAGACATTTTTGTTATGATGACTAATAAACTACCATGTTGAGACACACCAAATTTGAGCAATAGGACATAAATATCCCACAGCCACCAAGAAACCATCAAGTGTAAAGGCTATGAATGAATATTTCAAGATACACCTGAACAAACTTGTACAACTAACAATAAAAAAAGACAACCCCATTCATTCACCAAGGGACAAATTGGATTGTGTTGCAAGTAGCAACTCTACGAGGACAGCAGCAACACAATATGGACAATAGCAACACGTGTTATATGCCTTGGGGGGGCCATAAATATATATAGAGATAGAGAGGCTCAAAAGGAGAAAAAACCTAAGTGGTGTATATGTGAAATATTTCAAAAATATTCCAACAGCACATGAAAATTATTTCCCGTGTCTTGTTTCTAGCATAGTCAGGTCAGGTAGTACTGGTGAAACATCTCAACTATTTCTGTGTCATAGTTTCCGTCAATAGTTCAGTAAAAAGAAAGCATAAGCGAATAGAATGAGCAATTAGAACAAAGTTCAGCTTGCCTACTATATCAACAAACAAATCTCGAGACATTTTTTTATGCTAACTAATAAACTACTAAGAGACACACCAAATTTGAGTAGCAAGACATACAAATCCTAATAGCCACCAAGAAACCACAAAGTCCGAAGGTTACTAATGAATATTTGAAGATGCACCTAAATAAACTTGTGCAACTCATAGTAACGAAAGAGAGTTTCATCCATTTACCAGGGCACAAATTGGGGTTTTCAAGTATCAACACTACAAGGATAGTAACAACACAATAAAGATAATTTCTAGAATCTTTGTTAAAATTTACAACTGTTATAGTTTCCAATTATCATTTTGAGAAGAAAAACTCAGGTCTAACTCTAATAGACTAGGTATAGTTTCTAGAATCTTTGTTAAAATTTACAAAAATTACATCCAAAAATCCAAACAATCCATAAATATAATGTCAAATAGTTCCAACCGTGAAAATTTCAAGTCTCATCAACAGGGAACTAAAATCCTAACACACCACCAACACTCACCAACAGGGCACAAATATCCAATAAGCTAGCAACATTACTTGGCAAAATTAAGTTGTTGTATGTAGCAACCCAATAGCACAAGAACAGAAAAATAATACCCAACGTCACTTCACTGTAGAGAGAGAGAGACAAACAGAGACAGGGATAGAGACAGAGAAAGAGTGAGATAGTAGGAGTGAGAGGGGGGGTGAGGGGGCAAAAACTGAGATAAACAAGTGCTTGGATAAAAATATCATTCAACTATTCAAAATAATCAAAACTATCACTAGAACTATTTGTGTTAATTAAATGCCACTAAACTAATAAAGATAGTTAATTAATGCCATGATAACTGGCCTATAGTAGGTAAAACATTTAAAAAAGAGTGTTAACTAGTTTTTGGACACTTGAAAAGTTTTTTAAAAAAGGGAAACTGATAATTTATTTTGTTTTGTTTCTCTCTCTTTCCTCTAAACCTCATCTCTGAACATGGCAAAGCCACGCTGTCTCATTCTCCTCCTCTCTTCCCTCGAAATCGTTGATCTTGCGAACCCTAGAATCTTTTGAGTAAATCTTCCAGGTAAGTGTTAGGGTTTTCATGATTTTTTAAAGAATTTGAACTGGGTGAAATTTAAAAAATGCATGGGTGAGTTTTATTGGTTTGGTTGTGATAATATTTGTGGTTATTTAATTTTTTTCAAAGATGATTGAACCAAGTTGTGTTGGTTTAGCTGAGAAGCATGGACATGATCTTTAGGCATGTCTTGAGCTGTGGTGGACAACATAGATATTTTCACACTCGAATTTCTCAGGGCTTATTGAATTTGAGTGCAATTTTAGTGCTCTGTTACATTTCACCTTCAACTTTACTCTTGAGGGTTTCTACTTGAAACCCTAATTCTTCAATTTTGGGGTGAACAAACAAGGAGGGAAAGGTTTATTATTAAAGGCTCCAGTCAACTTCTTATTTTTTTATTTTCCTATTTTTCTTTGGCAATTAACATCCAAAACACTCAAAAAATAAATAAATCTTATTTCAACCTGTAGCAACCAGTCATTGACTGATACGACGGCATTAATTAACTATCTTTATTAGTTTTTAATTAGCATGAATAGTTCCAGTGATAATTTTGATTACTTTAAATAGTTGAGCGTCATTTTTATCCAAGCACTCTGAGCTAAACTGACAGAGGTACATACTTGAGCGATCTATATGCCACGATTTAGATTACACGACATCTCCATGACCTCCGCTGTAATTTTCTTTTCTCTCTATATTGCTTCCTGCTTGTGTTAGAGCTTTCTCTCTATTAATTCCTCTTCGAGTTTACTCTCTCTCTCTCTCTCTCTCTCTCTCTCTCTCTCTCTCTCACATGGACTTCATTTGCTCAATTTCAACTCTGAGCTATGAGTTGGCTAATTAGAGCTCCCTGACTTACCCTTGCAGCGCAACCTCTTTTTGTTGTAATTGTTGGATTTGAGTAGTGACTTTGACCCTTACCTCATTATATTGTCCTTTACGTTTTTTTGGCAAATGTAGACCAGCCCAACTCTCTGTGGTAACCTGAATTTTCTTTCATAACCATGAGATAAGCCTATTTGAGAGACACGTTATCGATGCTTTCCTTTTCAATTTGGTTCGTTTGGAGTTGCTTAAATTCTTCATACTTTGCTACTGCTTCAAGATCCCAAGATCCATCTTTGTGCCTATTCACAACATATATGGCAAAGAGTATAAAATAAGATTCTTTGGTTGATTGATAAAGAGAGACTTAGTTATAAAAGCGGTATTTAAATGTCCTCAATATGTACAGGAACTTCATCAATTTGTTGGGCAGGATTTTGGGTAGGATCTTCTTGTTTGTGATCTTGTGTAGAGTCTTGGAGTTGCATTAGTGATGGAATTATCTTTAAAATAAAGAACATAGTTAAAACAAATAATTAAGTACTAATATATGACTACACGAAGCTGCTTTTGCTAATTCACCCCATCATGATAAATTTTGGTGGTTGACTTCACATTGTTCACTGGTTTTATCTCTTGCCTCAACCTATTTGCTCCACTTTTTCATTTATATGCTAAAAGATGATAACCAAGTAAACAAGAATGAAACAACCATAATCAAACAACCAACCTAGTGTTACCTTTATAGGAAGAGTGATCATAAGATATCTGCTACTTCAGATTTGCCTAATGATTAACTAGCTAATCCCATTCATCTTTGTGCACTTTTGAAGGCCTATTGCTAATTCTATCGACTTATGTGGGAAAATTCTATTCTACCTAGATTGGGCCAATAAAAAGACAGAAAAACAAAAGAATTAAAGTGAACCTTATGATTTGATTGCATTTTTATTTAGTTTTCATGCGAGCAAATTTAATGGAATAGAAATGAATCACATGGACAACACGTTGTTCTTGGATTTCCGACATTTAGCATTATAAGCTATATAATTGTAACTTTACCTTAATTTTGTCAAATAATCTTGTCTTTGCATCTTTATCCACCCTAATTTAGTTCCTTCGAGGGTAGGATTATGTTAAACAAGTTATAAGAAACTCAATTACGATTGCTAAATGGGGTAGTGCAAGAGTTTGAGGTGAAATGAAGAAAATAATGTCTCTAGCTTCTATCCAGATTACCCAGCTTGTTGCACACTTATTCATGGCCAATGACAAAGAGATCTAGGGGAAGTGAAGACATGAAATCTGGGCAAACTAGAAATTAGGGTTTGTCCTAATTTGTATTTTTAAAGTCTAAAAGCTTGGCCAAACAACTTCAAAATAGGTTTGAAAAAAATTTACCTTAAATCTGGAGGGTAGAATTCCTTCACCCACTTGCTACACTCACCAATGAAGCGGTTAGCATTTTTACCACAATATATTCCACTTCAATTTTTATCTTCACAAAGGGCTTAACTTTAGGGTTTTGCTCCCTCTCACATGGTGACTTCAAGCGTTTATTTGGCCCACGCTTACGGGCTTGATAGTTCCATGTGAACGAATAAGCAATAAGATCATTGGCAAATTTAACTTATTAGATACATATTCAACCCCAAAGCAGAGGGGAAAAAAAGAAATACCATTTTGAATTGCTCGTTAGTCTCTCCTTTTTTGCCTATAAGTCAAAAGAGGTTGCACATCATTTTGTCGAATCTCTTCTTCTAATGAGGGTTGCGGCTAGGTTTACAAAACTACAACCTGGGAAGATGAGTGTACTGCCACATTTTGGTATATAAGAGTCACAATATCAACAACCAAAAATATGATAATTTTAAAATGATAACAGTGTATTAGTAAATGTATATTTCTTACTGCTATTCACTACCAATATCATCAGCCAATTCATCTTCTCCAAGGTCTCCATCAACCGGATCTATATCTGATTCTCTATTTAAGAAATCATCCTCATCATTTTCATTCACCACACCCATTATCATTCTCCTCATTATGGTCCTGGACAAAATTAGCATCAATTAGGTTCGCATCAACTCCGTCTACATCAACAAGGTTAGGCTCCATATCATCTCTAACAAGAGGAATTTCTTCATCATCTCCCCCTTGAATCTCTATTGAATTAGTTATCTCAACCTCCATGTTTTTCAACAATGATTTATTAGAGTCATCAACATCCTCAATATTAGGGAAAACAAAATAGTTTTGTGAGTTCATTTTAATAACCTATTTCCATCGACGTTAATTGTGAGTTTTAATATAAAAAAGAAACTTGACAGATGTAAAAAGCTAAAGCAAAGGATTCATTTTTCTGTAGCTTACGAGTCAGATTGATAAGCATTCCCCAAGCTTATCCTTTTTTATATCTCTTCCTTGATTATATACATCAAACCATCTACATTTGAACAACACAATTTTAAGACTTGTTCATTTTTAAGGGCATCATATTCTAGCACGATGGCCTCCTTTAATACACCATAAAAATCTTTCTTTCCATTTTCCCATTCAACTACCACAACATTGTTTTGCATTTTCCGATTTCTTTGACCTTCTTGTGTGAAACCTAAATTCATTACTCACATATCCTTCATAACTAATAACACCTTTCCTTGGACCTCCGGCTAAGCACAACAATTCTTCTGTGACTCTTTCATCCCCTTTACGCCAAAGTTGTACAACCTATGTATAAATGCAAACAACTACAATAAAGACACAAAGAACATATTTGTAGTGAAAGCATTTCGTTATGTAAAGATCATCTTACTCGACTCTCAAACCAATTAGAGAAGTTAGACTTTTGTATATCAGTGGCGCTGTCATATTCACTGATGATATAAAAACTCACACAATTAATAACATATCCTTTCATTTGTAGGTACATATAGCTCACTATATGAGGGTGCTTACTTAAAGAAAGTTTATGTCTCTTTGCAATTTTTTAGGACGCAAAGTCTAGCCAATTTCCTATCTTCATAACTTAGTTACTTAAAATTCACCTTTCATATTGGCTTCCCTACCTTGGCAAATATGCAGAAATGATAGAGTTGGTGTACTTCTGTAGTATCATTGCAGTCTACCTGTTGAATTTGTCTCTACCATAGACAAATATCTAAAAGATAAGGTTCGACATTCATTTTGAATATAACCCTCTATGACATGTCCTTTAGGACAATTTTTGTTGCGCACATCTATTTTATATGTAAATATTACCCTAAGAAAGAATAAGACACTTTAGTTATCCATGCTGTCAAAATATAAAGATAAGATGCTTAAGAAATTTAAAAATTTTATTAACTTTCAGCATGATGTATCCCCTAAAAAGGAATAGGGCCAGCTAACTCAGCTTCAGTTGCCAAATGTACAGCAAGATGCATCATTACATTAATAAATGCTAGAATAAATATACACTCTAGCTTGTAAAGAGTAATTGCAATATCTTTCTCTATTTGCTCTAAGACGTCGACATTTAAGGCCCTAGAACACAACTACTTCAAATAATTGCTAAGTTCAGCAGAGGTTCAAGAACCTTTTCATCTAACACACCTCAAAATGCAGGCAAAAGCAAGTCTTCTATGAAAATGTGATAGTCATCACTTTCCATTCATGAAATCCTTCCATCATCTAATGTCACACATCATGAAATGTTAGATGAATATCCATATGGGACACATAAACTTAATAACAAGGCAATCGCTTGCCTTGTTTCACTTAGTATCAAGTTAAATGGTGCTTCTTGGTACTTGTCTCCAATCAACTTAGCTCGCAGTTTATTACACATATTCATTTTTTCAAGATCCATTCTAGCGTTCAATGGATCCTTGTTCTTACCAGGCATGTCAAGTAATGTCCCCATAATGTTATCACATATATTCTTCTCTATATGCATTACATCCAAGCTATGTCGAATTAATAGATGCCTCTAATAGGAAGTTCAAGAAAGATGCTTCTTTTCTTCCATTGGTGCTACAAATATCTATCACCTCTCTTTTGCTTTCCCTTCTCATCTTCCCCAAAATCATTTTTTACAATTGCTAAGTTGTTTCCAAACATTATGCCAACTTAGGGCAACAAGAGGAGGCTTTTTTTCCGATCTCTTATTAAAATATGTCTTGTTGGTCCTCCATTTATGATTTGATTTCAAGAACCTGCAATATCCTATATAATACCACTTCTTTCTATGATACAGTCTTTCAAAACATATGTCCCTCGAGCAATTAAGACAAGCAAGAAGTCCTTTCGTACTTCAACCAGACACATTGGCATATCTTGGAAAGTCATTTACTATCCATATCAACACAGTAAACATATCAAAAACTCTTTGCCATGAGCATCATATATTCTTACCCATAAGCATCATATATTCTTACCCTAACTTCTTGCAACGCTCTAAGTTCATCTGTAAGTGGCTGTAAAAACACATCAATATCATTTTCAGGGGCTTTAGGACCAAGAATTAACAAAGAACGCATAAAATTAGTACTACTCAAGCACTTCCAAGGAGGAAAATTATAAGGCATTAAGATTACCAACCATATACTATATCGATTGTTTATTTGTGCAGTTGGATTGAACCAATTAGTAGCTAAGGCCAATGTCACATATCATGGGTCTGAAGAAATTTTAAGATATAATTTATTTCAATGTTTCCTGGCCTTGGAATTAGGTAGATATCTCAATTTACCACTGTCAGTGCGCCCCTCCTTATAGAAGCATGACATTTTGGACATTTATCTAAGTCTTCATTCTTACATATCAACTTTTTTTCCATATAGAAGCAAGATATTTTGGACATTTATCTAAGTTTTCATTCATTTTCCAATATAGAATGCAGTGGTTTATACATGCATAAATTTTCACATAGTCCAATCATAAGGCTCTAGAGCACTTTTACACCTTATAAGAATTTTTAGGAAAGTTCTTGTCATTGTTAAATGCTCTTGAAGTGACTTAAGCAACATAGAAAATGATCTATCACTGGATTTACAACTCACTTTTAATATGAAGTAATGTTATAATGAACTTCAATATAATAAATGCCTTATAACCATAATTCAACTCCGCCTCAGCATCTTTGACAAACTTATAAAGCTCTTCTAGTACCTCATTTTGACCACCTCCATTCTCTGTACTATCCTCAATAGACTCATAGTTACCAAAATTCATAGCATTAGTCGCTTCATGCATTATTGCTTCGTATCATCACATGCCACATGCCGTAAAACTTTTAGCTCTATTTGGTGATTCTTCTTTTATCACATCATCACTACTATCGATATCATCTTCAAATTCTCTGTGATGTATCCATATATTATAATTCCTCAATATAACTTGAATTATTAAGCGATTATGAATTGTGCTTCAATTATGAAACAAACATAAATTATAATTCACCTATGGACACCTTGCCTCTATTCTGTCATCCTTACCCCTAAAAGCAAGCTCCAAAAATTTTCGTTAATGCCTGCTATGTACTTGGGTTTTCTTCTATCACTAACTCCCTTTTGATTCATCCAACTTCAATCCCTATGCATCCCTTAAAGAACTGTTAAAATAAGAATACATTAACAAACACGTAATGAATTGTGTTAGTATGATGATCGTTAGACATCAATAAATCAACTGAATAACAGAAAGTTTCATGTTATTTAGCTGCTCTAAACCAATAATGTGTTAAGTCTATCATCCTCCAATCATAACTAAATCTGCAAAAAATGATCCAAACAAAAAAAGCTATTAGCAAGACTAATACAAGAGTGGATTTGTTAAAGATGAGAAATCATGACGTCCTTCAAATAAACAAACCTAATAAATAGGAACCTCAGCAACAATACAGTCTAAATAGCAATATGTTATGCTCATTTTTGTAATCGTAAAGTGTAAACAACCACTTAATGAACAAATCCAAACCCACAAGATACCCTACTTCACCAAATAACCTGAAAAAAGTAACAAAGTATAAAGCAGCTGAGACAAAAGAAAGGTATAAACAATGTGAAAACAGCCCTTAACAACACTAAACCAACCACAACAACCTAATAAGTAATGATTACCCTTAAGCATAGGAAAGCTGTATATGCCAAAATAGAAAGAAACTATAGAAAGTATAAAACCTAAAGAGACTTGCCAAAAGATCAGTGATGCTAAATATACCAAAATAAAATAGAACTAGAAAAGAATCAAAGCTGAAAATAAATTCTGTGATAACATGCCAAGTCAGCTCCAATAGGTCCATATTTTGGTCTAGAAACATTATTGCTCTAAATCATATAAGGGCACCACAAGGTTTAGCTTTCAGTGTCTCTCATCACATAGTAAAAACTAACAACTAGTAAAGGTTCAAGCTCTTTCAAACATACGGGGGGAGGTTAATGGACTTAATTCAACGACAGAGACAATAATTATGTACAAAAACATAGGTAGTGCAAAGAAGAAAGAGCGTCCATAACAAAACTAACAAAAGGAACACACTAAATCCACGGCACAACACAACTCTACATATACTACTTGGGACCATCACAATGACCGTCCTATGTATGAGAGCCATTCACAATATAACACTACATGTAACAATCCAATCTCCCATTTTGCACATATGAGGTATGTAACAGATGTAGAATGAAGCCAGTCTCCTGCTTAATAACAACACAACCCTATGAATAAAAAATATTAAAACATGATCAAAAGATATTAGTGAAGATTCACTAAACTATGAGATCACTACAGCTGCAATGATTGACAAAAATAACATATATAAGCAAATGATGGCATTATATGGAAAAAAATACACTCCTTACATAGGATATGTGAACTGATCTAACAATTAAGAACACAAGTACGACACAACCAAAGGCCACTCAGGCAAACAAAAAAACTTAAAATATGCTAAAAATAAAGGGGCATCGAATACTTAATAAGAGGAGAGCTAACCAAATGCACAGGTGCACATGTGCAGACTAGAATCAAGGGGTAGATAAGACATGAAACACGAAATAACACCAAAATAAAGCATTTTATGACTGGTTCAACAGGTTCAATAAGAACAAAATAGGGGGAAAGGACAAAAAAAAAAAAAAGCATAATATGAGGAAAGCACTCGAAACTTTGAGATTTGCCAAATTACATGTGTAGAGAAGTGGAACATAGTAGAGAACTTATACAAATCTAAAATAAAAGGAAATTATGCATTGAACTAATGATGCCAACATGATAACTATAGTAGCTAGTTAGCTACTAGTAATCTAATCAACGAAACAAAAAAGCATATGCTGGATTTGAGATGACATTGCAATTGGGGCCAAAAAAAATAAAGGAAACTAAAATAAATATCTACACCATACCAGTCATTGAAATGAATATATCAACCTGGATGATAATTAGGCATGGGAACTGGAACAAAAAAATATACAGGGATGTCTCTTATGCATCAAGTAAAGTTGACCAATATCTGCTAAGACCAAAAGAATCCAAGCGGACATCTTAAATCAATTTGAATTAGGATTTGAATAGAGTCATCACAAGCAAAGCATGCAACTAAATTAACACTTTGACCTAATTAATTACAGACAAAAGGTCATGTTCCAAACCAGAAACATGCAAGCCCTTTTCTTCGACTAATTGAAATTTGCATCCTAGAATAAAAACCATCAGAATCCAAATTTAGATAGCTCAGGCATAAAATAATCACTAAAAGTCATTTGAAAGATACAACTAATTATATCCAAAAAATAAGTGAAGCACCCAAAGGTCCCAAACTGAAGTCCAAACAACAAGTTCCCACATTTTAGCTATCTTAGCGGAACATAACCTGAAATCAGAAACCCCCCTTTACAGAATGTGCACAGGGAAAATCAGTCATGCTTATGATTTATTCCTACCAACACCTTGGCTAGTCATATGATAAATGTGAATCTTGGAATAATATTTAAGTTCAAAGGACATATACAAACCCGGGAAGGAATTAGCACTTTGTAAATATTTAAATTTCAATATTGTTCAGTATAGATTACAAAGGATCACATGAAAAGGAAACCTAGTAGTTTGATCAGACTTGGCCACTCCAGTTTGCATATCAGTCTAAGAATCATAAGACTTTAGTAGTATTTGATGTTGTTCGTCTTATGCCTAAAAAAAAAAAAAAGAAAAATAGATGAAGTATTGGAAAGGAACATCTAGAAAAGTTTTTACGATCAATGGTAGACATGTGATATCATCATCTATTAATCAAAATACTTAACATACACACCTTCATCATATTGAAATTTCGTCTGATAGTGGCTACTGGTCCAAAACAATTTTGCCCTCCCCCCAACCAAAAAAAAGGGTCTTGAGATAGGAGCTTCAAATTGAAAAACCCTAATATGTGTTTTTCTCTTTTATTTACAACCTATTTCCAAATAGTATGTCTATATGAAATTTCAAGCAATTTCATTGAAAATTGGGAGCTTGGGAGATCATTTTTTCAGATAATTTGGGCAAGGAAATTGCAGAAGTATGGCTCATAAATAAAAGGAAGGGTGTCAATCAACTAAAAGCGAGGCCCATTATTCATTATGCGCAGCGAACCAATCTTAAACACAGAATGACAAATCCAATTTGATGGTTAGAGCACCAATCAAATACGTCAAAATTTATATCATCGTCCTTATATATTTTTCAACACCCAAACCCTCTTTTCTTGTATTGATAGAACATACCTGTCTTTCTTTCATCTAGCTCCTTTTGTTTTTGATCAAACTATAATTCACGAGCCATAATAACTTGCTCATGTTGTTGAGTAGTAATGAAAGCACTTGCAATTGTTTCAAGATGAGAATTCATACCACTTATAAATCCAAATATGTGAGAAGACATATTAGTGAAAGTAGAAGTCAAATCTACAACCTCTGGCATTCTCTTTTTGCCCTTGCCCATTGGAGTATTTTCATTTCTTGCTCTTTTTGAAAGCTGTGGAGATGGTAGAGTGATTGACCTTACTCATGTTCCTCCTACTCTTCATATTCTCCATCGTTGTCAAGATCGATGGCCTCGTTATCATTATACAAGTTATCACAGCTTCTACATAGTCCTTTAAACTAGCTCCAGTAGCTCTATCTGCACCAAAATTTGTCATAACTTATTAAGAAAGGGAAAAGGAACACCCTAAAGTCCTTTTACATTTTTATGTTTCTGAAATATTAAATAACAAATTAAAGATAGCAATAAACGTAAAGTATACAATATTAGCAGTTTCACCTTATAAAAATCATCATGAGATTGTCTTCACACTTGATCATTTTGGTAGTTTCATCCCAACTGAATCTACATGTATGAAACACCTCAATCAAAACATTATACTTGTCCCTAAGCCATTTGGTGTTTGAGGGGATGTTTTTAAACCACATCCAGGGCAATTTATATTAATCATTTCCTCTAACTTTACCAAATACCCACTTTTGAAGTTTTCCTATGCCTTCTATCGAGGATTGGCACTCAATTCTAATAATCCATAGATAAGAGCCCACTCCTCTTTCTTAATCCAAAATCAATTGTTTCTTCCTTTTCTAATTTGAGAATTTTGACTTATGTCCATTCTACTACACCGAGAATTTGGACTTTGTTCCATCCCGCCTCCAACTTGAGAACTTTGGCTAAATTCCATCCTATGTCATATCAAACCACTCATAAAATACATAAATTAAAATAAGTACATCATAGTTAAAACATATACAACATAGTTTAAACAAGTACACCATAGTTCAACACATCATACATCATAATTTAGAACATTATACATCATAACACCATGAGTCCCGCATAGTTTAATACATTATCTATTCCTATTTGACCTAACTCGCCAATTATTAAACACAGTTTGGGACAAGGGACTCCGAAAAGTTGTCCAAGCATCAGATGTTTCAATCTTAGTAACATATTCAACTTCTTCATCACTGTTATCATCATCATCAGCTTCTTCCTCATCTTCATTATCAAACACCACCTTGTCATCCATTGACATATATTTTTGAAGTAAGTTATGTAATAGAACACAGGCTAGAACTATCAACTTTAAGTGCATATACGAAAAAATAAAGGGGAACTAGAATACCCCGTCTTCCTTTTAATCATCCAAAACATCGCTCTATTATATTTCTAACTTTAGAATGTTTCATGTCGAAGTGCTCTTCTACCCTCACTGGTTGTCAATGCCTTCACTCTTGCAATTGATATTGACGACCTTTATATGGTACCACGAATCCCTCATAATTAGTATATCCAAGATCTACCAAATAATATGTACGTTAACAAGCTCGAAAAAAAGGTTATTTATTATCGTAAGAATATTATGATCACTAAATACTTATATGTCTATGGCTATTACCTTGAGGAACTTTTTTTTAACTGATTAGCCCTAGAAAGTGCATCTTAAGAACACGACCATCATGTATAGATCCTTCCCAACCCGGCAACACATAGGTGAATTCTATATTAGGTGTGCATGCACCTAACACATTCATAGCAGGAGTTCCTTTCCTAGTCTGATACCTTGGTCTATCCCCAACAGGTACATGGTGTTAAAGTATTCACCATCTAAGGCGCCAATACAATTCTATAAGATAACATAGATAAACAACTTTTTAGACAAATATGTTGTAGTTAGCTTTATTAGGAATTAAGCATAAAAGTTGCATTACCTTAAAACATTTCCATTGACTATCTTCATATTATTCTGCATAAGTGTAGGCTTCTTAAGCAACTACATATGTAACTTCAAAACTACTAGATGACAATGATGGAAGTTTCTACTCACACTTTCTCCACTTTGATACGAATAGGTTCCTACTGTCCTATTTTTGAATTGGCAACAAGCACTCCCAAGAACATATATCTAGTACCGGTGAAAACCTCAACATCCTTAACCATTTCATATAAAATATTAAAAGTACGCCTATTCATGCGAGGCTTGCATTTACAAGTAATGTTGCTATCTCTAACTAAGTTATTCAAATACATTAGTCTACGATGCTTCCTTTCTTTATATGACAATTTCACTTTTTATGTTTCATGGATAACAATGGCCATCATCAACCACAAAAATAATCACCAAAAGTACAGTGTTTATAACAAGCGTAATTGTGACGATCAATTGCAAGTGCATTTTCTTCCTCTTCCTCACTAGCAACAATTGACAAGATGGAACCATGTTCTGTTGAAGTCATCTTGGCAAATCAGTACCAAATTTTCCCAAATGATTTCAAATAAAAATTGAGCATATTAACTAATACGAATTGAAAAAAATTTCAGAAATGACAAATTAAATCAGTAAGAGCAAATGGTCATTTTTGTTCTCATGTAGTTTTCAATGCACCCAAATCGTTATTCCAGCAAATGACCATGTGAAATCACAAATTGGCTAGACAATGGAATTTTCGCAAGAAAAACCAAGTCCATTAGTACTAGGCAAGTCCCAAGCAAATGAGTGAAAATCGGCAGATTTGATGCATCCTCCAAAAATAAACACGTGAGTACTAATTCGAAAAAAATAGAAAATTTTCAACACAATACTTGCAAAGAACATAAGCCAGTCCATTTGTTGCAGTGGTAACAATGTAAGAATTATCAAAATTACAAAATCTAGGCCACTCCACACAATATTTTTGCCAATTTTCAGCACATTCGGAAAAAAAAAGAAAAAGGTGAAAAACACTGTTGCTTACCTCTGGCTCATATAGCCATGACAGTGGCTTGCAGTTGAGCAACAATAGAAGGTGATGGGCTACGGAAGATGGAGAATGGGCTGGCGATGTGCGGCGGTAGATAGTGGCTGGTGGAGCTAGTGAGTTCTCTCTCTAGGATTGTTGTGGGTAAGAGTCCAAATAGACATGGTGAAGGAGAAGTCCAACAAGAATTCACAAAATGTAGTTGGGAAATAATTAATAATATTTTTCTTTTATTTTTTTTAAATAGAACTCATCATTGGGGGTTGAAAACTTGATACTCCTCACAAGGGGGATTAAGTTCCCTAGGATTGGGAGGGAGGAGTGCTTGAAACTTGGAGTATCAAGTCCTTTCTTTCAAAACTCTTATCAAACAATAAGAAAAGGAACTTGAACCTTTAGGTTTCAGGTTTCAGGTTTCATTTCTATTTCCGTCACTAAACAGGTTGTCAAATAAATAGATACCTATTAAACATAAATTAAGTGTGTCAATTGTTGTCCGTGTTTTTCCATCAAAAAGAAAATGTTGTCGATTTTAGATGCGTGCTAGTGTTGAAGAATCCTCATATAATGCATGAGATATATATATATATATATATATATATATATATATATATATATATATATATATATATATATATATATATATATATATATATATATATATATATATATGGAAAATTTTTGTTTGCAATTTTGAATTTATATTTTTAAAATTGAGAAATTTGATAATTCTTATTATAATAAACGAATTAATATTTGATAAAATATAACTTGTAAATACAATATCATACTTTGTAATGGAAAATTTGATGCTAGGTCCGAGTCTACATAACATTATACGTTAGGTTGGTTTGTGGCCTGATATAATATTTGATAATAAAACACTGCTCGCAATAATCAACCTAATAGTTGCCTAGGTGGAGTTGTAGGTGTGGGAAAGGGAGATGGAGACATTGGAGGTGTTCAGTCCATGGCCAATGAAGATGATGCTATCTTTTAAGACATTGTGCTTTTTAAAATTTAATTGTGCAGTGTTAAACCACAAATTATGACATTTAATCCCCTTTTATGATCTAATAATTACTCAAAACAAATTATTAAATTTAGATTTTAATATTGTCTTATTTACTATGTAGGAATTGGAAAATTTGGAACAACAAGCAACTAGCTCAAGGCTTGGATCGAGACGAGCAAGGGAAATGGCTGAGAAGACCCACCGAGCCCAACAGCCTAAACAAGCTCCGCAGCCCAAACGACCGACCTTCTCCTTCTAGCTTTTCCCTCTTCCCCTCTTCTTCCTCTCACGCATGGGCCGGCCCAGGCGCGTCTATCTCCTTGAACCCAAGCTTGCAGTCCGCTTCCTCCTCTCTCATCTCTTTTCTTCTCTCTCGGGTCAACGATCAGAAGCCCAAGCATCCCCATTTCCCTAGCCCACACCTCTATGTTTCACTCTTTTCCTTTTTTTTTTCTTCCTTGCAATGGGCCGACCCTGCTCCCACTTAAACACCATCTGCTGGGCAAGTGAGCCTGGTTTGTCTTCAACCCCCAACCTTTCTTCTTCTTCTTCGCCGGTTTGTAAAACATAGAAAATCCGAAAAGAGCATGGCAGCCCTTCCTCTTTCCATGCCCAACTGTTACCTTCCTTCTCTCTCTTTCTTCCTTCAAGTTCCATAATTAATATCATCATCATTCCTGAGGTTTAAATGGGGTCTGGTAGCTGACATAGAAAGGGGGGAGAATAGAATAGATAGTTTGCAGATTGTTTTTTTTTTCGAGTTTTCAATTTTTGTTTTTCCAGTTTCAGATCGAGGAGTTCCAGTTCCAATTTTTTACTTCTATTTTCATTCTTATTTTCGTCTTTTTGGTTACAAATCCTATCTTTTGCTGCACGAGTTTGATGTTATTGATTTGGGAATGACTAAATTCGGGTTGAACGTTTGACATTTGGCCTGAAATAGAGTTCGATTTGGGATTGAAATGCGCAATCGAGTTAAACATCTGACATTCGTTTCCTTACGAGTTTAATTGTCATTGTTACTGCATTGTAATGAGTTTATAGTCAAATTTCAGCGTTGTTTGTTTGAGTTTGTTGTAATAGTATAGACAATTAGTGATCTAATTTTGCAAATCATCCCAGAGGACAACATCCATAATTCCTACAATAATAAACCATATACTTGCGGATTTCCCAACAAGTTTTTGGCATTATTGCCGGGGATGGATTTGTGAAATTTAGCTGCGTCGAGTGATAGTTTTGTTATTCAAGTCAATTGAGTCGTTTTCGTTTTAGTTTTATAGTTGTAATTTATAGTTTTAATTAAGTCGTTATTTCATTTAGTAATTTAGGGCATGTTCTCTTTGCCTTATTTTATCTGAACTTATTATGAATTGAACTTATCTGAACTCATTTTAAAGTTATTATAAAGTTATTTACTAAACTTATTATTATGAACTTTCTGAACTGAACTTATTCTGAACTTTCTAAACTAAAATTATTTTCAACTGAACTTATCTGAACTTATTCTGTCTGAAAATAGGTCGAAGAGAATAGGCCCTTAGTTTAGTTTTGATTTTTGAATGAAGTTAGTATTTTGATTTTCGATTTTCCTTTAGATTAGTTTCATTTTAGATGTTATTTGCTGTTGAAAAAACAATACTAACAAATTTGGTTTATGTGTAGCAACAATGCAGAACTGATCAAAAAAAAGTAATAAAGTGCAGATTTTTCACCAAATTCAGATTCTATTTGGATTTTCTAGAGCATTATGGTGTGGTTTTTACTGTGCTGATATTTTCCAGGATTCAGCATAATTTTTAAAATTTGTGTGAATTTTTCTGGAATTTTTGAGACTGTCTAAATTTTTCTGTGAATTTTGAAATTAATGATCTGTTTGTAATTTTCTGCATAGTTCGGGGGCATACAAATTTCAAAAAGATATATTTATATCCCGTGTGATTATGTTGAATTTTCTACGTATTTAGTTCTAATTTTAGGAGTTTTATTTTCTATTTTAATTTTATTTTTAGAATTGGGCTTGTTTAAGTTTTGGTTTATTTTCTATTTTGTTTTAATTGAGGTTGTCTTTTCTGTTTTTGTTTTTGTTTTACGTTTAGTTTATTTTCTTTTTTCTATTTTTATGTGTCAAAAAAAATCAAAAGAATGAGGTTCGTGCTTTGTGTTTGTGCTTATTTTTTATTTTTTGTATTAGGTCATTTCTTGTTGTTTAAGTCTTTTTGCTCTCTCTTTTCTTTTAATAATAAGATTTTATTCTGGTTAGTTTATTTTGTGGTTAGCTTAATTTTTTAAGTCTCTTATTTTTGGTTTACTCATTAGTTTGTAATTAGTGTCCTAGAGACATTTTCATTCCTTTAAAAAAAAATTTGAAAAAAAGGAAAAAATTGAAAATCCAAAAAAATTAAAAATTCTTAAAATTGAAAAAAGGGTTTCAAGAATGCCAATTTTTAATTTCCAATAATTCGAGCATGAACCTTTCTGGAGCTATCTGTCGAGACTTAATGATTATCGTGCTCAATTGAATTAAACTTTGTAGATGTTATCGTGCTCAATTATCGTGCTTTTGTAGATGTTATATGTGCAAGTGTTGAAAAGAAAACAAATGAATTGACTGATAAAATGGTAGAGACTATGAAAGAGAGAATTGCTAAATATTCTCACTATTTTCATCATAGTAGGGATGATACTAATTTCAATGAGCCTAACTCTAGTTTAGGATCTCCGTAATCTAAAATTAGTCTTTATGATGATTCTGAGCCATCTTATCGTACTAGGCCTAACTTGAATGATGTCATACCTTTGTCTAGCCTAGAACAAGAGAGTGACCCCCTCTGTCTCTATCCCCTGACCTTGCACGTGCACCTAGCTCACATACAGACGTCATTGATGACATCTTACTTTTTGCCGACCCACCCACCCCTTCTAATGACTCTTGTGAGTTTGAAGTGGGTGAACAATTTGACACTGCTAGTGAGTTAGATATAAGTATCACACCTAACGTTGAACATCATGATATAGATGAGTCAGTAGCTATTTACTTACAGGAGTCATGTGAGGAGAAAATTGAGCCCATCAATTTAGAATTCGATGACGATATTCTTTTTGTGGAATATGAATATCTTTCATGTGGGTTTGATATCAACAAAAATCTTGATGAGGGTTTTAATATTGAATATGAATCCTTTTCTTTTGACCCCATCATTACTGATCCCCTCTTTGAATCTCGCAAGTCTGAATTTGCTAAGTCTAAGAATATTGCCACTAAGAATTTTGATTTAGATCAGATTCTTGAGCATGTTAAATTTAAGAGACTTGTGGATTTAGGACCAACTGATTTGCCTAGAGAACTTGTTCATGATTATCAAATATCTAGGCCGATGACCCACCTGCTGTCTAATTTTAAATACGTCCGCCTGTTTGATGTTTGGTCCCAACAGTTTGACAAATTGAAGAGGGCCCTTACTTGTACTTCATTGGCATAGTGGATGTATTCTTTCTAGCCACAGCTCTTTGCTTATTACCGTGTCCATGCGCTTGAGAGTTGGTCTTTTTTGTTTGATAAGCTACTTCATGCGCTAATGACTTTTGATTTAAGTAGCACTTTTCAGCTTGGTATGGATTGGTTGATGCTCCATGAGTCTCTATTTCAGCAAATTTCTGAAGGTTGTAGTTTAGGTGTACTTTTACACCTGATCTGGTATAATCGTTCCTCTCTTTATTCTCTTTTTAATTTTGATTTCTTTTGTATGTATCTGTTGCGCTAATTTATTTTTATTTTCTTTTCAAGTTTAGAGCCTTGTTATTTTTCTTTCTTTTTGAGTCATGTTTTCTTTTGTATATACATTCTTATTTTGCATTTTTCTGTTTGTTTTCACTGCCAATGAGGACATTGTGGGGTTTAGGTGTGAGGGTGGGGAAAATTTGAAAATTTAAAAAATTAAAAAATTTGAAAAATTTGAAAATCTAAAAAGATTTTTGATTTTTGTTTTTTTTTTTTTCTTATGTGGAGTGTATGTACTATTTATGATTGACTATGTTCTCTTGTACATTAGTGCTAGGTTGTATATGGATGTAGTGTGCACTGATAGAACTTAGTCCTAGGGTGTGATGTTTGTATATGATCCTAAACCCCGACATTAATTCTAGATAAGCTGGACTTCGGTAGATGAACCTGTGAGATTTTGAGCCTTATAGACTAATTCATCAATGCAGTCTCATATTTTTCCTTCATGTGTGTCTCTTCCATGATTACATCTCTAGAACTTGCTTTGATTTTCTTTGAAATTACATTTAGCAGGTGCATTATGATAATATAATAGAGACATTCATTTGTTTTGTGAGCTACATAGCCAAATTGCCACCCTGATTTGAAATTTTTGCGCTTTGTTAACCTCTTTGAGCTTTGACCCTTTTTATTGTGAGCCCTTCATTTTAGCTCTTGGCATACACACATTTTCCTACCTCTAAGCCAAGGCTAGTGGCCAAGCACTTTATTATTTGGTGGGTAGCTTTTGGGTGCTTATGTAGTAGGTGGATATTATGGTTATATTATGGGAATGTTTCATTGTAATCCCCTGAAAATTAAGTTGTATTGCTCTTGTAAATGCCATTCATTCAGATTCTTCTTAGGAAAGAAGTTAGAAAAAAGCAAGCGAAATGAAACAAAAAAAAAAAAAACAAATGGAAAAAGTTTCCATGGAAAAATGAAAAAAAAAAAGTTGAAAAAATTTCAAAATTTCAAAAAAAAGAGTTATGAATAAGAGTATTTGCCATAGATGTTATTTCCAATGGTCTATGCATTGTGGGATATGTTCTTATTTTTTGTTATGAGAGAGTGAATGCTCATTATAGTTATTGGCGTAAGTGCTGGTTGCTCATTAGCTTTGGCTTTTAGCTCTTTATTTTCCAAATCATTTGTCCCTCTCTTGCCCTTAACCTTTAGCCCTATTATAACCCTTTTAAAGTCCTCTTAATTGTTATTTTGCATGTTGCATTTTAGTTATAGAGAATTAAGAACCTTAATAAGCCTATGGTAGTTTGTTTGATTGGAAGAGAATTGAGTGAACCTTATTATATTTTAAACACATGAATGGGAGTATTCCATATTTCCCTAAAGTGAAGTTCCACCAGTCATACCTGTACATAATTTCTAAGTGGGGTGAAAGATTGTGTTTAACATCATCAGTGGGGATTAAGAATTTCTTGATATATATATTGCGTTTGTATGTGATCTAATTCTTTGGTTACTTGGGTGATGTGGTTCATTAGAATGTGTGGATAGTTTTTCCCCGATGTTGTTTATATAAATTTTTATAAAAAAACCAAAAAGATTTTCTGTTTTTGGTTTTCTTTTATAGATGTCGTGGATACATCTTATGCAAACTCTCATGAGACCTTCCTAATCCATTAGGGGTAACCAAGGAATTTAAAGGGCTAGTTGCATATGCTAAGTGCAACCGTAAATTTTACGAAAATGAGTTAGAATTTTATTTTTATTTTTAGGAGTTTTACTTTTTTTTTTAACTCGAGGACGAGCAAACCTTCAGTGTGGGGGTATTTGTTAAATCACAAATTATGATATTTTATCCCCTTCTATGATCTAATAATTGGTCGAAATAAATTATTAAATTAAGATTTTAATATTATTTTATTTATTGTGTAGGAATTGAAAAATTTGGAGCAATAAGCAACTAACTCAAGGCTTGGATCGAGACAAGCAAGGGAAAAGGTTGAGAAAACCCATCGAGCTCAACAGCCCAAACAAGCTTCGCGGCCCAAACCACCGGTTGTCTCCCTCCAACTTTTCCCTCTTCCCCTCTTCTTTCTCTTACGCATGGGCCGGCCCAAGCGTGTCTACCTCCTTGAACCCAAGCCTGCAGTGTGCCTCCTCCTCTCTGACCTCTTTTCTTCTCTCTCGAGCCAGCGATCAGAAGCCCAAGCATCCCCATTTTCCAAGCCCACACCTCTCTCTTTCACTCTTTTCCCTTTTCTTTCTGCTTTGCGATGGGCCGGCCCAGCTTCTTTTTTTTTTTTTTAAAATCCCAACCTGCTCCCACTTAAACACCACGTGCTGGGCATGTGAGCCTGGTCTGTCTTCGCCCCCAACCTTTCTTCTTCTTCTTCGCGGAGTTCCAAAACCCAGAAAATCCTAAACGAGCACGGCAGCCTTCCTCTTCCTATGCCCAACAGTTACCTTCCTTCTTTCTCTTTCTTCCTTCAAGTTCCATAATTAACATCATGATCATTCCGGCGGTTTCAAAGGAGTTATTTGAGAAAATTAATGGGGGCAATGAAGGGAGCTGAAGGGGCATTCTGGAGAGCTTCAAATGGGGTCTGGAGCTGACAGAGAAAGGGGGAGAACAAAGTAGATAGTTTGCTGATTTTTTTTTCAAGTTTTCAATTTCCATTTTCAGATCTAGGAGTTCCAGTTCCAATTTTTCGCTTCTGTTTTCGTTCTTATTTTCGTAATTTTAGTTACAGATCCTATCTCTTGCTTCATGAGTTTGATGTTATTGACTCAGGAATGATTGAATTTGAGTTGCACATTTGACATTTGGCCTGGAATGGAGTTCGATTTAGGATTGAAGTGCACAATCGAGTTAAACCTCTGACATTCGTTTCCTTACGAGTTTAATTATCATTGTTACTGTATTGTAATGAGTTTATAATCAATTTCAGTTTTGTTTATTTGAATTTGTTGTAATAGCATATGCAATTAGTAATCTAATTTTGCAAATCATCCCTGAGGATGACATCCGTAATTCCAGCAACAATAAACCGTATACTTGCGGATTTCACAACACCCAACTACCTACTTGTTCTTTTATTTGAACGTTATACCCTTTTTTTCTTGTTTTTTATTTACTGATTTGCATTGTAAATGTATCTTTTCCTAATTTTTCCTCTCTTACGAAAACAATGCATTTTTTAGCACTAGTTAAGACCCGTCCGCTGCCCCGAGATTCAATTTTTAAATAAGAAAATGGTACTTTAAAAGTATCATTGAATAATTGTTGGGTCGACATCAATAAGTTGATAAAAAGAAATAATGAGAATTTGAGTCTAACTCAAAAGGATTGGGGCAAGTAGCGAAAACTTTATCACCACTATATTTTTTTTTCCCCATTGAGGCTTTTTTTTTTTAAATAAAATAAGTTTCAAGCATACATGTTTTTTTGAGTATGTACCCAAGGATTGCATCCGATTTGAATTTAATAAAAATGGATATTTTAAAAATAACATTATATCATTATTAATGTCAACTCTTTATACTTCACAGAAAAATTATTTGTTATTTCTAAATTGTCTTAAAAATTTGCATGTAACTATGTGTGTGCGTAAATATACGCACCTACATACCTACCTACATACATACATACATATATGTGTATGTGTGTGTGTACATATACATATATATATATATATATATATATATATATATATATATATATATATATATATATATATATATATATATATATATATATATATATATATATAACACACACATATATATACACACATATGTATACATATAACATACATATGCATATGCATTGCATATGCATATGCATATTATATATACATATATATATATATACATATATAATATATATATATATAATTATATATATTATATATATATATATATATATATATATATATATATATGCGTGTTGTTACTCTATGGTCCATTATTTCAATTACTTATTTAATATACAAATAAACATTACACTGAGTTTGATTTTACGTATGTATATGTATATATGTATGAGTATTATAGTTTGATTTTACATATTAACAGACATTACATTTAGTATATAGATAACCACTCTGGTAATTTGGTATTTGTTTGAAGACAAATATTTCGATTTGGGTTGCACAATCACTACTAAAAATTCGCCTAATTCCGGTGGAATATTCCTACCGAAACAAGTTCGTCTGAATTCCAACTAGTTCTAATAGATTCTCCGGAATTCCTACGGATGTTCCGACAGACTCATGTTTCGGCAGAAGTCTAATGAATTCCAATGGAATTCTAAAGGAAATTCCATCAGCAAATATTAAAAATTCTGAAAAAGTTTTTTGGACCCCAATTGAATGGAGAAAAAATTCACATTTTTTTAAACATTCCGCTGGAAAATTCTAAAAATGGTGTTTTTCACCAATCGAAATTTCGTCTAAAAAAACGATTTTTTTTCCTGATGGAATGTTCCATCGGAAGTTCTACTATAAATCTCACTCACAAATTCATTTTCGTTACTTGCTTCACAAAACACAGAAAGAGAAAGCAAGAGAGAGGGAGAGCAATGTATCACCAACAGTTGTCATCGCAACCATTGCCGCTTGTTGTCACCTTCTTCCACCGGCATTTGTTGCCAACTAATTAGGATGATTTTCATGTCTATAATTTGTGCTTAACTTCATAGTGAATTAAGCATATACGTTAAATTTGATATTTTGTATAATTAGTTTGCATGTAATTTCGTAAATTTGATAGTTTATATAATTAGTTTGCTACGTTGATGT
Organism: Carnegiea gigantea; assembly: GCA_029747015.1. Lineage (NCBI taxonomy): Eukaryota > Viridiplantae > Streptophyta > Magnoliopsida > Caryophyllales > Cactaceae > Carnegiea > Carnegiea gigantea. The sequence continues at coordinate 56,024 of JAKOGI010000989.1, forward strand.
TACTTTGTTGATTTGATAATTTGTTCTTAATTTTTGTGCTTTAATTTGTTGTTAAAGAATACAATTTTTATTAATTTAGTAGAATTTAATGTTGTTATGAATTTAATGTCAATATTGCAAATTTATTGTGTATTAGCTACATTGCAAAATGTTTGTACAATTCACTACTGTAGTTTTTATATTTTAAAAAAATTAAAAACGCTAACGAATTTTCGATGAAAATTTCGATACATTTTTTCAAAAATACAAAATTTTGAAATTTCGGTGAATAGTGTGATTCTGTCAGAAAGGCTTCCCAAGGGGTCATATTCCAACGTCCTCCATATTATCTTTGTATATAAGCAGTTCGTGTTACGATAGAAAAATATGTTTTTTCTGTCGTAATTTCTGTCAGAATAATGGTGTTTTCAAGTAGTGTTGTATTATTGATGAGCATTTATTAGGTGTGCATTATAAGCATTTTATTAATGTGAATATACACAATTTGGTTATTTGCATAAAAAAGAAGTGAGAATATAAAATAAAAATCGAAAGATGGAGGAAAAATAATTTATTTTGTGTGTGTGCTGAAATAATACATGCAAGTATGTAAATAGTGCGTGTATATGTGCATCAAATTGACTTGTGGGCGTGAGTTCAGCAATTAGAAGTTAATTGAAGAATATATATAGGTCAAGCATTAGTGCGTGTAACTTCACTGTACATCAATAATGTAGTCATATATAAATTGAGCTGAAAGTTAGGGAAGAATGCCCACAAAGGAGCTTAAAAAAATAAGAGAAATTATATTATCCCATTACAAATAGTGAGATTCATCTATTAAAAAAATGTTAAAACAAGAAAAAATGGAGCAAAAGAAAAAAAAAAATCTAGCCCAAGACTTTAAAAAAGAGGAATGAAAGCCCATTACAAAGAATATGAAAAAATTGAAAAAGAATAAATAGGAGAAAAAAAATCCAATCCAAGTCTTTTCTTATTCAAAAAAATAAAAATAAAAAAATGGGGTGAAGTACAATCACAAAAAATATTAAAAAATGTAGTTTTCTAAATTGCATCCTAAAGGCACAAGTTAAGGGGCATCTAATACACTCCTTTTTATAGAAAATTTCACCAAGCATTAAATACAAATATTTTACTTCTCAAAAATGTCTTCAAATTCTCTCTCTCTCTCTCTCTCTCTCTCTCTCTCTCTCTCTCTCTCTCTCTCGCATTCAGACTTTCATTTTGCCCCCACCCCAAATGAAGTCCCTTTCTTCCTCTCACCACCCCATGAGTATCAATTTATGTCTGCTTCTTTCTCTATAACGGCACCCCAATGGAATTCTCTTATCTACCTTTAAAAACAACATTTTCTCTCTGCTTTCCTCACTTTCTCTATCTATCTAACCACCTTTCAAAATTGAAATTGGGAAAATTGATGTTATCGCCACCGGCTAAGTTTTAGGTGACAAAAATACCGACTTAGCTGCTCAATTGGTGAAGTGGAAGAGGGAAGCGCAACTTCTAGATCTAGAAAGAGGGGGAAGGAGAGTCTAGGTCTAAGGGATTTTCTTAGCACTTTATTTCGATCTGAGGTTAACTGCTAATCCTGACACTTCCATCTTTAGGGTGTCTTTTGGTTTCACCAGCAAAATTGATATTATGCTCGCTAATATTTATGGTTGTAAAGCAATTTTCACTACATTTTAGTGCGAGAATGAGAGGAATTGGGAAGAGAGAGAAGATTTTAGGTTTGGCTAGCTATAAAGTGGGGAGGCAAGTCATGGAAGAATGGGAATTCCACCACCACTAAAAATTAGAGGCTATTTTTTGAAAAAATCGCTTTTCAGTCCCTTAAGGTTTGGTGTATAGATTTACTGATCGCACATTTTTAGAAAAGTATTTATAGGACTACTTAGTTGAGCGTAAATGCTTTTCGGAGCACAACTCTTTAAGTTAACTGATTTCTAGGTGATAAATATTTATTTTTATGGCCCAAAATTTTATGAATTTTCTACTTTTAATCAAGATGGGGTTCAAAATGGAAATACTCAAACCTTTGGGTTATTTTTCAAAATTAAGCTTATATTAACATTTGGAGTTATTATAATAACTTTACTAGTACTAATGATCATAATCTATTACTTATATCATAAATATTATATTTTCTATTATTAGAGGTCCACCATGCTTAGCAAAATAACTAAACCCTAATTAGAGAGTTTCGACCATTACCTAAATTTAGTTTGCGTTAGATCCTGGTATTTCTCTAGCTTCCAGTTTACAGAGACTACTAATCTCAATGATACCTTCCTTATATTAGACACAACATAGATCTATTTCGTTTCCTACCTCGGAACATAGTCACTAATCAAGGTTTTTTTTTTTTTTATCTTGTTAAGGATGGTGGAACTTTAATAAAGAAATTATAATGTTTAAGAACTAAGGCCCAATTTAATAACACTCTCTACTGGGAAACTTCTTTTATTGAAAGTTTAAAAGTGGAAATATTACAATAGGAAGATTTGAAGAGGGACGTAAACAACTAAGATTATCAGAGATGCTTACTTATAAAGAAATGGAGATGCCCCACTTCTATTTTGCTCCAGTATGCTCAAATGACCATGTCCCTTCTCATCACTCAGTCTTTCCTTTTGTGGAGGAGATGGAATATATTGGATGCTCTAACCGCTATAATACATGCTGATATTTTTACATGACTACAACTATCTTCATATGGCTGCAGTAGACAACGTTATTTTACTAACTTGACACCTGATAAAATAGTACAATAATGGAGTAAGAACTTTTCAGAGCCTTTAATACTGATAAGATTAGTCATTTATATTGAGATTTTGCATGCCTTCATCCCTAATAATGTCTTTCAATTCATCATTATCCAAATAATCATCAAATCTTCATCAAGTTGAAGATGCTCTCGATCCCAACTTTCAAATAATTAATGAAAATATCTCTTTCCTTTTTTTTTGATACAAGTTTTCTAACTTTGACATCAAAGAGATAATCAAATACGTCTTCTGAAGTAACTCCTTTGACCTTCATATTTACTACGATCATTGTGATAAATGAAAGTAGTGTTCCCGTAATGCATTAGTGATTTTTTTTGTTCAATTAGTGCCTACATTGATGATAAATGTTGTGAAAATTAATGGTCCTTGCTAAAGCAGGATTACTAACTATTTCTTATCATTCTGAAACTATTCCTGTCGTTGATTGTTGGGATCACCTAAATCAACTAATTGAACAAGATAATAGGTTCGTTTGGATTTTTCATTTTCATATTCAATCACTGCATAATGCACTTCGACATACAAACTTCTTATGTATGCAATTTTTGTTAGACCATTAGGAGATGTGAGAATTAAATGGATTCTTTTAAACATGCATTATTGAAAGTTACTTAGTCTTGAGAAGAATGGATACCTTCATTACAGGGTCATCTTGAGAGATTTAACAAACTGGGAATCTAACATCGCCAACTCCAAATTTATCAGGGAAGAAGATCGTAGTACTGCATGACTCATAAATATCGTAAGAGTAATAATGATAGGAGTCGATGCATGCTGCATACTAGTTACTAAACCATTTTTCTTAGGTACGAGAACTTATTTTTTCTTGAATATCATAAGGACACCTTAGGTAATTCCATTGTAATTCTAAAAGGTTGAGTCATTGTGCTATTAGGTAGGTAGAAGACAGCAGACAAAAGCGTGATCTACTTTTTGTATGGAATTCCAAAATATCCATAAGGTTTCTATTTGAAGGAAAAACCCATTTTAGTAGAAATAACATTTTATTTTGGATTTCCTCCTTTTAGCGCAGGAGTTTTGCTCTGATGACATTACTATCTATTCATAATATCCTTGAGGGGCACTAAAGATAATTAAAGGAATGTTATCTTCATCCATTTTTATTTGCTAGTGTTGACTTTTACAATCTATTTTGGAGAACCAAGAGGCTCATTGACTTCTATTGAAAAGGACTATTTTGTTAGGAATATAACAACCATCAAAGGCAGTAGTATCATTAAATTTTTTTATAATTAATTATCATTCTCACTTTTTCCCTGTTTTCTTCAACATAATTTCTTACTATGAAAGCGGGACTGGTGTGAGGGCTTTTACTATTTCTGATTAATCCTTTATCGAGAAGCTCTTTAATTTGTTTACCAAATTCTTAGATATCCTGGTGTATATACACCAATTGTTTAACTTGAATAATAGTGTTGTGATTTAATAAAATAATCATTCTAAATGTCTTATCTTTATCCCAAAATTTTAGAGAATTATCATAGTAGAGTTCTTTGCATAATTGTTCTTATCGTTCAACAATCTACGCTTTAATAGATAACATAAGTAGTGAGATTGTTAGTGCTACCTCACCTTGTACAGACATTACTTTCTCACCACGCTGACTGCATGTAAACTCAATCTTCTAGTGGGGTGGAAGCTCTATTTAATCTATCAATGGGAACTGAGTGAATATTTATTGTAAATATTATTTAATTTATGGTCTATGTGCATGAGCAATATAACCCTTGAAAATTATTTCCAATGATCATATCATGAGAGGTTTTATCAGTAGTCCATAGGACTGGTATAATGCATTGGACTCCTAATTCTATAGATAACCTTTCCATGACTTTGTTGTGGCTCATAATACTATTATCCGCTATCCTTACTTGTAAAGGATTCTTGATTTTTTTTCCACGTAAATTCTAGAAATAATGATATTTTTTTCAAAGTATACCGAACAACCCCTATCTATGTAGGCACATAACTCATATTTATTATATCCTTCTAAACATACATTTATTGAAATATAATGCTATTAGGATTTGTATTGGTGATTTCATACCATATCTCCATTGTCATATTTTTGACTAATTCATCTTCATAGATTGGCTCTCTAACTGTTCTTGTTTAATACCCAACAACTTTCCTATCTCGGCTCATACTTCGGTCTATATTGTATCTTGCAGATTTAAAACTCATTTTACTCATTTCACTAGTCATGCTAATTGTATCATATTCCTTAAGTTCTTCTTTAGTGGATGACGATCCTTCTTCCCATTTTGATCTTCTACTCATGCTTCTTAACAATTGGGGTTTAATGGTAATTTTACCATTCCTCATCAATTTTATCGCATTTTTCTTATTGATTTTGGTGGGATTAGCAAAGGTAAATATCCAAGATCTATCGATTTTTATCTCCTGCGGATTGGATTTTATCCTTTGAATCTTTTGCATTAGAGTAGTACCTTCAAATTTTTCTACCTCTATCATTGTTACCTTAGTGTTTGCACCTATAGTATTATCTAATTTATACATTATCTTCTAAAATATCCTCAGTAGGTATCCTTATCTTTTCATGTCCATCCCAACTATTTTTATCTTAAGGGATAGAAAGTTTCTCGCAAATTCATCTTTTAAGCTTATATAATATCTGGGCCGGCATTTGAATCCTACTGATCCATTACATAAATTGGTCTCAATCTCTGTGCTAATTTGATTGTTAAATTTGGTATGTCTGATATCACATGGCAAAGTATAAAGATCAATAGCTTTACGATAATATTGTAATGGAGTAATTTGCATTTGGACGCTTCCAACATGGATATATATACTTTCTATCTTTGTTATGCTGAAGGATATTTTTTTCAATTGATGAGATTAGCTTCTCCCACATCATATTCACTGTCTTCTACTTCTAAATCTCCTTCCATCATTTTTCGTGCATACTTACTCTTCAATTGAATGATGAATTTTTTATAGATTATATCTTTCTGAATTATGCGAAGATCCCAATCTCCTTTGACTTCTTCGTTCTCATTATCTACAATCAACTCTTCTCCTTAAAGATCACCAAGACTAATCGAGTTACTTTCCATCATATGTTTAGTTTCTTCATAATCATTCTCTTCATATTCATCTTCTAGTATAATTTCAACAATTTCTTTGTTGCTATTCAGGCACTAGGTCTAATGCCTCTTCCTCACTGAGCTCAAAGTAATCTAGGCTACCCAAGATCTCAATAAACTTGTTATTCTTCCTATTTTTGTATTCATTTGCATAATGACCTACTTCTCTGCATGCCCAACGTTCATAATTATTTTTCCTAACCAGACAATAAGCGGCTTTTCTAAAAAATTTCGTTTTTTAGCTTGGTTTGTTATAATATTTATTTTATACTGTTACCCTCTTTGCTTCTTAAAGCTCTTTTTCTTATAAAATTCTCTTTTCCTTCCCTTTCAAATTCCTTTCCCCACAAGTGAGGAGAATCCCAACAAGTCAGAAACTACTTCTTGACTGTCTTTTGCTTTTGGAGATCAGCGCATTGATCATTGACCCATTTTCTTAAATAAGAGATTCTCAAACTAACGGTATCAATGACATTTATTTTCTCAAGCCATGCAATGTACTTTTCATTAATTATGAAATTTAACGGATATGGTAATTTGTCATAGAACATACCAACATTGATTTTATTATACTTAATTTTGTGATAATATTGACTAAGTTCAACAGTATAATTTTTCATATACCTCATATCTCAAGACTCTATATTGTTAATCTTTCTTTATTATTCTTTAGTTTTTTCTTCGAAATCAAGTTAAGCTCCTGTAGACTCAATTTTGATTTCCTTGCATAAATTTTTGAACATTGCACTGGTGTTTCTATCATTCTTAGTGCATTTTTGCCATCCTCATTTAATGAATTATACTAGCTAGCTATAGTGTTAGAAAAATTATGTTCGATATAGTTTAGGAAATTTTCAGCAGTCCATGTAGTATTTAAATTTGGAACACTATTGATACCTCTTCTGCAATACTCAAATATTTCTTGTCTATTACGAATTCGATCTATGTTTAAGATGCATTCTGTTTGGCTAATTAGAGTAAGGCTAATCTCTTCAAATGTCGTACTTTTCCATGGGATAAACCTAAAGGAAAAATTGATTGTACATCCTACTGGAATGTACCTAGGTCTCATAAATATATTTTTCTTCTAGAAGGTTCATCAAATTCTTAAGGTTTAGAAACAACATTGTTGACTAGATTGGTCTCGATTTCGTTTATGTTGAGTACTTCACCAATCTCATTGATTTCATCGTCAACTAACATTTTATCATATTTTTTGTTCAGTTTCTTTCTAACTTCTTCTAAAAGTAGAACTTTAAGATCTTTTAGGTTAATTGGGTTCATCTGCAGATATATTTCTTCTTCTAATTGAACATTATTTGTATCTTTTTTATCATCGGATAATACATGATGTTTATCAATTATTGTGCCCATGATTTTGTTTAATTCTTCTGGATTTTATTCTTTCTCAAACATATTTTGTAGTTCTTCAAGATTATACTTCACCGTCTTCTTCTTTTTCTGCCTTTTCACCTAATTTTTACTTGATTTTTCTCCTACTTCTTTTTGAGTTTTTACATCATTCAAAGGAAATGGTTTTTGTTTTTTGGATTTGGAAAGGATACTTGTGCTGAAAGGGAGTACTAATACGTAAAATAGATTTTTGATGATGTATAATTTTATTAACTAAAGAAAGATGAATAACAAATAATTGTTTCTTAATCTCCTTAATTTTAGTCTTAATTTTTGCTGATTTAGCTTTTAATTTTAGAATTATACAAGTGATATAATTTAATTACAATGCTCCTAAAGTGATTCCTTTTAGGGAGTGAATAACATATGAATAATTAGAAGCAGAGCAAGTAGGTGATGATTCAAGTATTAATCGCTGTTAACTAGCATAATTAATTATTAATTAGCTTAATTATTTTAATTATTTTTTGTCACATTGCTCTAATACCCATTGAAAGAGGGCTTTGAGTAGTACCTTTGAGCAGAAAACAACATGCACAAAATTAAAGTTTTCAAAAGTAATTTTTTAAGAATTAAGGTTGAAAATGGAAATTTTAAAAACTTACGGTACTTTAGTTTTTAAGAATTGAGGTTAAAAATAAAAATTTTTAAAACTTAGGATACTTTTTTTAATTTAAAAAGTTAGTTTGGTCAAGTTTCGTTCCAGAAATTATTTGTCTCAAAGTTGGATGGACCGAAAAATCGTTTCTAAAGTTGTGGATTTAGAAATTTATTTACCCTAAATCTTGAGATTCGGAATAGAATTTATCCCAATTTCCTCCAAATAAAAATTTAAAAATAAATAGAGATTATGTTGATTGAAGATGGCAGGGGAATGAAATTAAGCAAGACCACAGCTGTGGAAATTACTAGAGAGTGAAGAAGGATAATTCTGACATTTTGTAAACTAAACTCTACTACACTAGGAATGTTTTAATAAAGTCATTTTGGATGCCGAAATATGACAAAAGATAAGTTAGTGAAAATAGAAAAGACAAAAATAATTACAGATGTATTATAACTACTTGCTTGCTATTTAGATGACCATTATGTAGATTAGCATTTTCATTGTTTGCATATAAGCATTTTGTTTATTGTATACGTGCATCAAGTTGACTTGTGGGTGCGAATTCAGCAATTAGAAATTAATTGAAGTACATAGATAGGTTAAGCATTAGCGCGTGTAATTTCACTATACATCAATAATGTAGTTACATATAAATTGAACATAAAGTTAAGGAAGAATGCCCCCAAAGGAGTTAAAAAAAAAAAGAAAAATTACATCGTCCCATTACAAACAATGACATTTATGTATTAAAAAAATGTTGAAACAAGGAAAAATGGAATAGAAGAAAAAAAAAATCTAGCACAAGAATTAAAAAAAAAAAAAAACACGATTGAAGGCCCACTACAAAGCATATGAAAACATTGAAATAGATAAGCCGGAGAAAAAAATCCAACCCAAGACCTCTCTTTTTAGAAAAAAACAAAATAAAATAAAAATGGAGTGAAGTACCATCACAAAAAATATTAAAAAACTCATTTTCCTAAACTGTGCCCTAAAGGCACAAGTCAAGGGGAATTTAAATATTTAATACATCTCTTTTTATAGAAAATTTTACCATGCATTAAATACAAATATTTTACTTGTCAAAAATATCCTCAAATTCTATTTTTCTCTCTCTCTTTCATTCACCCTTTCATTTTCCCCACATCTCAATGATTTCCCTTTCTTCCTGTCACCACCCCTGGATGTCAATATGTGTTCGTCTCTTATTCCATAATGGCACCCCAATGAAAGTCTCTTATCCGCCTTTCAAAACAACATTTTCTCTCTGCTTCCCTGACTTTCTCTATCTCTCTAACCACCTTGGAAGATTGAAATTGGAAAAATTGATGATGCCGCCACCGCTTAAGTTGTTCGGCGACAAAAATGCGAGCTTATCTTCTTAGTTGGCGCAGAGGAAGGGTGAAGAGCAACTTCCAGATCTAGGGAGACAAAGGGCACAGGAGAGTCTAAATCTGAGGGCTTTAGAGCATGTACAATGGTGGGTGGGATTTTTGGTTTACCGGTGGGGCCTACCATTGCCACATCAATCCTCTCTCCAACTTTTTACCTCACAAACCTCACTTTCTTCAATGATTGGCTCACGACTTTAGCTCACCAAATAAATAATACCCACGGACCCACATCCCAACACACAACTACTTTTTTAAAATCAAAAAAAAAACAAAATACAATAAAACTAATAAAAAAACCCAAAAAAAAGAAAAAAGGGGAAGGGGGAAGGCTTCCCGCAGAGAGTCGGCCCGCAAGCCCACCCCCCTTAGCAAACCACTGCCGCTTGCCGGCCCAACCTTTCACCCGCCCCTCTCAATTTTTGGCCCACGGGCCAACCACTGCACATGCTCTTAGCATTTTCGATCTGGGGTAAACTGCTGACTCGACACTTTCATCATTAGGGTGCCTTTTTGTTTCACTTGCAAAATTGATATTACACTCAGTGGTATTTGTAGTTGTGGAGCAATTTCGGCTAGATTTGAGTGCCAGAATGAGGAACTGTCGAACTGGGAAGAGAGAGAAAATTTTGGATTTGTTGGCCTTAAGAGTAGGGAGGGTGAGTCATGGAGGAATGAGAATCGCCCCCCCAAAACCCCAAAAAAAGATTGGGGTTATACCTTCCAAAAAGATTTTAAAATAAACAGAGGTTTTGTTGGTTGAAGATGGCACCCATCAGGGGGAATGAACAGGAGCACTGTTGCGGAAATTACCAGAGAGTGAAGAAGGATAATTTTGACATTTAATAAACCTAGCTTTAATACATTAAGAATGTTTTAATAGAACAGTAGTAAATAGGATAATTTTGACATTTTATAAACTTAGCTTTAAGACACTAAGAATGTTTTAATAGAATAGTAGTAAATTGATTCCTTAAGTGCCCTATTGAAGGCCCCTTAACCTGTGCCCTTAGGGCATAGTTGAGAAAAATCCTTCAAAAATTAACTAACAATGGGCTACCTTGATCATAATCACATGACTTCTATGTCCACAATCAAGCAAATGGCCACTTTGCTAAGCTGAACATCTAACATTAATTGTTAAATAATATATTAGGTTCTGTAATGGAATCCCGACCTATATAGTTCTGTAGGTCACAGATTAGGATATAAGTACTACTTTGTAACCGTTATACTAATTATTCTTTATTAATAGTTATATAGTTATTATTGAAAATATTAATATCATAAGATTTGAAATTAGAGTTGTATATATATAGCTTTGGAAATCATAGTATTTTATTATCAGAATCTTTATTAATAACTTGATATTATCAATGTTTGCCAATATTGGAAATCAAAATCATTTTTGTACATTGTTTTTTAACACAAAATTGCGAAGGCAAAAATCACAACGTTGGAGATGCCAAAACAGGAACCAAAAGTCCAAATTGATAATCCGTGACTCTTCCAACAATACAATAAAAATAAAAAATACAAATTATGTGATACTAACATATGGCAATTGGAGAAGTTATCTTGTTTTATTTAATGTATTTGCATATGATATTTCGATCTATAGGAGGCAAAAATTATCCGTCCAATCAAGACCCGCCATGTGAAAAATCCAATACTTTTTATTTCGCCCAATTACACTCTGCCACGTGTCAAATTAATTATGGCGGTACATTGAATTAAATATTTGGTGAATGATTATGGAGGCCAATTAAAAAGTGCCACGTGTCACAAATAATGCAGAAAACAAATTATTATTCCTTTTCTTTAAGGAATGATTAGTAAGGAACCCTAACTCCGTTTCTCTATAAAAGGGACTCTACTCCTCCCATTTTAGATGTCGACATTTTTTAGAAGAACTCTTAAGAGCTCAAGACTTTTCTCTGACAAAGGACAACAAGCACTCCAAACACGTGCCGTCTACGTGCGGATATTAAACTCATATCTTGATAGAGATTAAATCTCTTGGGCCCTCTCTCAAGATTAAATTCATGCAAGTCTACCCAAGGAGATTGAATATGAGGATTTGTGATACTTGTTCTTGTAACAATTATATAGAGATTGTACCCATTCTTTAATATAAATATGAAAATTCACTTTGTTATCAATTTCTTGTCTAATTTATTACAAGTTCGAAATTTGTGTTTACAAATTTGGCACCCCCGGTGGGACATCTTCTTCCTCTCATCTCTTTCTCCAAACCACGAACTCTACATTCCTTCGAAGACGACATGGCCCCTAAGAAAGCCATCCCTCAGCCTTCAAGGAAAGCTATCCGATCTATATCTTAAGGATCGGCAACTGCTAGCATTACATCCAGCGGGATCATGACTAGAAGTATGACAAAAGCTGCTGCTGCGATCTACATCTAAAGGATCGGCAACTGCTAGCGTTACATCCAGCGGGATCATGACTAAAAGTATGGCAAAAGCTGCTGCTGCGATTGCCATAAAGCAGTCAGTTGGGACTATCCTATCGCAATCTCACAAGGCTCCAAGCCTTGACTCCAATATGCCTAAAGGAGTCAGCAAAACCACTTCGCATCCTTTGAAGAAAAAATCTATTGCTGGCTTTAAGATGCATCAAACAATTCTGCAAGGAATGGATGAGCTCCAAAATTAGGCCGACCCCACCTTCAAACCTTTCAGTATAGAAGATCATCGCTACACTAGTGGTGACTCCTCACCGGCATTGCCGAGAGAGTTAATTGCTCAATCGGAGACCGAATACTCAAATTCTGTTATTATGTCAGACATGGTGACAGAGGCTATCAACTTGGAGAAAGAATTGGCAAACATGAAGGTAACTCTGGAAAGACTCTCTAAGGACAGTGCAGAAAAGGATGGTCAAATTAAGCGTCAAAATAAGTAGATGGCTGATTTGAAAAAGAAGCTGGAAAAACGATCATCTGAAGCCTCAAACAAAGGCTCTGGCGGTGAAGGTTCTGGCAAAGAGTGCAATCATAGCAAGGAGTCTGACGATGAGCCCAATCCAAAGAATGATTCAATGTCAATTAAGCAAATTCAAAACTTGATAGCGGATGCGGTAAAGACCCATCTAGAAGGAGGTTCTCATAGAACTCATCATTACAGCAAGCCTTATACGAAAAGTATTGATGCACTGCGGATGCGTCAGGGATTCCAACCTCCAAAATTTCATGAATTTGATGGCAAAGGGAACCCAAAGCAGCATATAGCACACTTCATCGAGACTTGCAATAACACTGGCACGAGTGGTGACCTCTTAGTAAAGCAATTCATGCGATCTCTTAAAGGTCTTTTGTTTGACTGGTATACAGACCTTACTTCTGCATCCATCGATAGTTGGGGGCAAATGAAAAATGAATTCTTGAATCGCTTCTATAGCACATACCGTGTGGTTAGTATAAGTGAGTTGACTAATACTAGGTAAGGGGATGAAGAACCAGTCATAGATTATATCAGTCGTTGGCGTGCCCACTCGCTAAAGTGCAAGGATCACTTGCCTGAATTTTCTACTGTTGAAATGTGTGCTCAAGGAATGGAGTGGGATATCTTATATGCTTTGCAAGTAAACAAGCCCAAGACTTTCCAAGAATTAGCAACACGAGCTCATGATATGGAGCTTACAATCGCCTACTATGGAAGACGAGTTGATGATGGTGAATTAATGTCATCATCAAGAAATAGAAGCTCCATGCTAAGAGACTCTAAAAAGAATGAATATTCTTATTCTAAGTATGATGCACCAAAAATGCTTGACAAACTTCTTGAGAAAGGACTTGTAGAACTCCCAGAGTCAAGGCATCCTGAAGATATTGGAAGAACTAATGACCCCAAATATTGTAAGTATCACAGGATCATCAGTCATCCTATAGAGAAGTGCAAGGCATTCAGGGGACAAGTCCTGCAACTTACAAATGAAGGAAAGATCACATTAGACGAAAAAAACACTGAAGACTCTGATTGATAGTTTATTAGGATCATATTGGAAAATGCTTTACAAGAGGAGCAACCCAAAATCAGCATTTAAGATGAAGACTTTCAAGTCGCAAAACAACTTTGACTCTTGAAGACTCCCAAGTCGCAAAACAAATTTGACTCTCAAGTTACCTTTAAGACTTTCAAGTCCAAGCTTTTAGACTCTCAAGTCATCACAGACTATCAAGTCACCCGTAGGATGCTCAAGTCATCAAAATCAAGATTCTAAAGTTCAAGACTCATAAGTCATCGAAGACAAAGACTCTCAAGTCATCAACATTAAAGACTCTTAAGTCTCCCAAGTTTAAGACTTACAAAGTAATTGAAGACAAAGACTCTCAAGTCATCAACATTAAAGACTCTTAAGTCTCCCAAGTTTAAGACTTACAAGTGATTGAAGACAAAGACTCTTAAGTCATCAACATTAAAAACTCTTAAGTCTCCCAAATTCAAGACTCACAAGTCATCAAAGACAAAGACTCTCAAGTCATCAAAATCAAGACTCTTAAGTCTACAAAGTTCAAGACTCACAAGTCATTGAAGGCAAAGACTCTCAAGTCATCAACATTAAAGACACTTAAGTCTCCTCAATTCAAGACTCACAAGTCATCAAAGACAAAGACTCACAAGTCATCAACATTAAAGACTCTTAAGTCTCCCAAGTTCAAGACTCACAAGTCATCAAAAACAAAAACTCTCAAGTCATCAAAATTGAGGACAACTAAGTCTCCCAAATTCAAGACTCTCAAGACTCCAATTCACCGAAGATAAAGACTCCTAAGTCTTCAAAGTTCAAGATGCCAAAGTCATCGAAATCCATCCAAAGCAAGACTTCTAAGTCCCCAAAGGTAAAGACTCGGAAGTCATCAAAGTTTAAAACTATCAAGTTATCAAAAGTTTAAGACTCCTAAGTCTTTGAAGTTTAAGAAGGGTCTAAGTCTTAAAAGTTCAGGATGCCAAACTCATCGAAATTCATCCAAAGCAAGACTCCTAAGCCCCCAAAGGTATAGACTCTGAAGTCATCAAAGTTTAGAATTATCAAGTTATCAAAAGCTTAAGACTCCTAAGTCTTTGAAGTTTAACAAAGGCCTAAGTCTTCAAAGTTCAAGACCCACAAATCATCAAAGTTGTTGACTCTCAAGTCGTAGAGCAAACATTTATATTATTTAAGCAGACGTTAAATTCTCACAAAAGTGTTGTAGATTCTTGGAACTCATTCAAATTGGGGGCAATGGTGACTTATGTCTTTTCCTTTAACTTGGATATAATAACGCTAGAGTCTCCTTGTTCAAGATGTCCACCTCTTCTTCGAGTTAGCATCAATGACAACATAGGCATCTTCCTTCATGTTGGCAATGCATGGCTCCTCCTTCAAGTTGGTAGCTACGACGCCGTAACCTCCTCCTTTATGTTGGCAATGCAGGGCTCCTTCCTCAAGTTGGTAGAAACAGGGCCATAACCTCTTCCTTCATATTGGCAACACAGGGCTCCTCCTTCAAGTTGGTAGCGATGACGCCATAACCTCCTCCTTCATATTAGCAATGCAGGGCTCTTCCCTCAAGTTGGTAGAAACATCGTCATAACCTTCTCCTTCGTGTTGTCGATATACGCCCCCTTTGAGTTGGTGGTGACAACAACGTGACCTGCATTTTTATAATAGGAAAAGTCACCTCGAGGTGGATTCGTACGGGTAAGCCATCCAAGGGTCAGAAAAATAGGGAAAGTCACTAAAGGTGGACCTATTCAAGGGGAAAAAAAAACTTTCGTATGGTAAGTCATAGAAAAATGATCCATTTAGTCCAAAGTTTTAAGCATCTAATATTTCAAATGACAAACCTGCAAAAGCAAAAAAAAAAAAAAAAAAAAAGAAAAGAGGAAGACATGAGCAAATGCAAGCAGAGGCTCTTCAGCAAACAGGAGGATTTTTGCCTTTGGAAGATTCAAGGTTAACAAGTTGATATACCCAAAAGGGTTAGACATTCAAATGTTAACCGATAATCAAGTCAAATTTGTCTTTGGAGGATTTTCACATTTGGAGGATTCAAGGTTAACCCGTTAATGTAACCAAAAGAGTTGGGCATTTAAAGGTTAGCCGATAATCAAGTCAAATTCGCCTTTGGAGGATTTTCACCTTTGGAGGATTCAAGGTTAAGCATTCAAAGGTTAACCGATATTAAATCGAATTCACCTCTTGAGAATTTTCGCCTTTGAGAAGTTCGCCTTAGGAGGATTCAAGGCCAACCCGTTGATACACCCAAAAGAGTTAAGCATTCAAATGTTAACCGATAATAAATTGAATCTGCCCCTTGAGAATTTTCGCCTTTAAGAAGTTCGCTTTAGGAGGATTCACGGTTAACCCGTTGATGCACTGAAAAGGGTTAAATATTCAAAGGTTAACCGATATTAAATCAAATTCGCCTCTCCAGAATTTTCGCCTTTGGGGAGTTCGCCTCAGGAAAATTCACGGTTAGCCCGTTGATGCACCCTAAAGGGTTAAACATTCAAAGGTTAACCGATATTGAATCAAATTCGTCTCTTCAAAATTTTCGCCTTCGATAATTCGCCTTAGGAGGATTCACGGTTAACCCGTTGATGCACCCAAAAGGGTTAAACATTCAAAGGTTAACCGATATTGAATCAAATTCGCCTCCTCAGAATTTTCGCCTTTGGGAAGTTCGCCTTAGGAATATTCAAGGTTAACCCGTTGATGGACTCAAAAGGGTTATATATTTAAAGGTTAACTACAATAAATTATTGCACAAATTTGTATACGAAAAAAAAAAATTGACGCAAATAAGCAAGACTGATGCAAATTTTGATTTAGGTTGATGTTATCTAAACCACAAAAAAAAAAAAAAAAAAAAAAGAACACCAAGTAGCATGGAAGCCCAAAAAAAAAAAATCGTACAAATGGTCCGGCAGAGTAAACAAAAATTGCGATGAGGTGTTGTTTCATGAGCGACGCCCCGCAGAATTGACGAACAGAATTCTCGGATCAACACCGTGGAGAGATTTGGCATCATCAATCTCCATCTTCCTTGTGCAGTTCGCAAACTTAGCCATGGAGATTCCCAAAAAAAAGGAGAAAAAGAAAACAGAGAGGGAAGTAACAAAGCAGTGAAGAGAGAGAAGATGAGAGAGAATCTTACACAGTCAATCCCAACCAACTTTTAAAGTTTATGACTGAGAATGTTCTTGTTCTTAATAAGGGCTTCTATACACTCGGTGTATGAGAATATGCAAGAACTTCACCAAGAAACCCTAGACTTAGCCGTATACCATCCCAACTGTTTAGAAAATAAATAGATTCCAGAATATATACAAAATTATATTGCGTTATAATTTCCTTTTAACACTTTATGCATCTCCGAGGAAGAGGAGGAGAGGGAATGTATGGAATTTGGGCCAAATACGCTCAACATACATGGGAATCCGGATGGGTTTCATTAGTCCGAGTTGGACATTGACGCATCCAAAATGGTAGCAGAATACACGATGCTTTCTGGTTTAGGATGAGAGATACATATCTGATTCTAATAACTTGCATAGTTTTGAAACTTGGAGACAGTTCTGAGACAAGAATTTAACCAAACTTTGAAAAAAAAAGGGGTGAATGCCAAGTTATAAAATTACTTGGCAATAAAAAATATACCCATCAAATTTTTGATTATTTGCATCCGTCGAGTGTTCGAGACCCAGCTGCTTCAAAAAAAAGGGGGTTGAAACATTCAAACCTTGTTTACGCAGCTGGGTCTCGAAGGGGGCATTTGTAGGAGGCAAAAATTATCCGTCTAATCAAGACCCACCATGTAAAAAATCCTATATTTTTTATTTCGCCCAATTACACTCTGCTACGCGTCAAATTAATTATGGCGGTACATTGAATTAAATATTTGGTGAACGATTATGGCGGCCAATTAAAAAGTGCCACGTGTCACAAATGATGCAGAAAAAAAATTATTATTCCTTTTCTTTAAGGAATGATTAGTAAGGAACCCTAACTCCGTTTCTCTATAAAAGGGACTCTACTCCTCCCATTTTAGAGGTTGACATTTTTTAGAAGAACTCTCAAGAGGTCAAGACTTTTCTCTGGCAAAAGACAACAAGCACTCCAAACACGCGCCGTCTACGCGCGGAGATTAAACTCATATCTTGATAGAGATTAAATCTCTTAGGCTCTCTCTCAAGATTAAATTCATGCAAGTCTACCCAAGGAGATTGAATCAGAGGATTTGTGATACTTGTTCTTGTAACAATTATACAGAGATTGTACCCATTCTTTAATATAAATATAAACATTCACTTTGTTACTCAATTTCTTGTCTAATTTATTACAGGCTCGAAATTTATGTTTACACGATCTTTTTAAAGGTTTGTAGATGCCAATAGTTCTGCTTGCATTGGACGCCAATAATATATGCTTAACAAATAATGTCCAACACCCTACACTTTGAGAGTATCTGTACTATATCCGGCAATACCATCATCCAGCCAAAAATAATTTAACTTACTGATTTGAGGAACATGTAGCTTGCTAATTATTACATGGAAATTGTGTATTTACTTCACTTTTCCTAGTGGCACCATTGTATGTGATACAGGTACTATAATATAATTACATCCGGAACTTGAGGGTAATTTGGTTTGTTTACACCATGCCGAGCTAATTATAGATAATTTGATCAAACAATTTGACCACAGCTAACTTATTTATTGTACGTGGAATATTTCCTTCCATCTCAACATCGTAATTCATGTTTGATCAATAACTTAAAAGGTCATCAAATAAATAAGACAAAGAATGTCTGACTCATTGATGATATGTACACAATGGATGCCATCAAGGTATATAGTTTTAAATGCTATTTTTAATTAATTATATACTATTAATGTCCAATGTGCCCTAATAAGAATGTCAAAATCTGAAAACTCCTATTTTCAATAAAACATATTTTTATTCAGTGTAAAAACTGAGCTTTTAGATGAATTGTTGGACAACCATTGATGCAATTGTACAAGTACCTTTTCACAAATAATGTAATTCATAGATTAACTTGGATAGGGGGGAGGGGAAGCAATTCTTATGCCAAATTTATCATCTATATTTTTTAAGCCTTCTAGCATATAAATCATATTGTAGACCGTTCAGCTTCAAATCGGTGAGTTAAATGCAAGCCAAGCGTATTTCGGCTCAGGTAAAATAACAGAGGTTGTATTTTAGTTTTGCGTATAATACCCAAGTAGCATTTTCGATCAGTTTTGTGGATTTTGGGTCGAGCTAATGTGTTTAGAGTGCCATTTTTATTAGTTATTTTTCTTTCATGAATTGTAAAAACTCGGCATTAAAAAATTATTCATATTACATTAAAAAGTATATTAATTGTCTTCTCTTAAACATAATTTTAAAAAATATGATTTTTTCATGAAAATAATTCAAAATTTAGGGGTAATGGATGAATACATAACTCCACAATAGGCTACCAACCTCAACTTTAACCCTGTTCAATTTTAACATATGGCCGCTGAGTTATACATGTGGCGTTTAAGTCGGGGGAGCGATAACATGGATAGGCTTCGTACGTAGGTGCACATCGGTCTTCTTAGATTAGGGGTTGCCATCTGCTACCGATTTCACTGCCAGCACTAAAGCCTCTGTAGGAAATGTATGTCTAAATCAATGGTGGGGGAATGAGATGGAGAGTTGTTCTGTGGAGTACCACTACCTCAAAAGTGATTTTGGCTAGACTTGGGTGCAAAATAAAACAATCGTTCGCTCTACAAGGTTTACACAGCTAGCATCGGAACGCGTGCATTGCTGTTAGAAGTTTAGAGTACACAATACTGCAATTGCCCAGGGCAGTAGATAGAGTAGGTAGTACAGAAGAAGAGAGGAGAGGAAGAGAGTTATTTGGTGCGTATTGCAGCAGCAGAGGAGTTATGTATTTATACTGTGAAAAAGAGCTGTTGCGGGTGAGAAAATGCTAGTAATTTATGGGATTTTGTGGAGTAAAAAAGGTAGAGAAATCAACAAATGAATGTTGACTGTTATGCGGCCAATGGATATAAAAAAAGAATTTCCTCCAAAAATTAGCAAACAAGGCCCACAGCTCATGGATCACAAACCACAGACATGGTAGTGCTGCGTCCAGGCCGGTCCAGGTTGGTTGGAGGAGGGGGGAGAGCGTGCACACACGTGTGGTGGTTCACCTTTACCCCATAACACTACTAAAACCAAGCCCAAAGGAATTCAACAAGTCCAAGAAAAAGGAAGTGATAAAAACCCCACAAGGGGCTTCTAATCCTATTATATGGGACAAGGAGTAGGTGTGAAAAAGAGCTAGCTTTTGCCTTTACTTCCAACAATTCCTCACTAATGGGATACAAACTAGCTAAGAATTGATCTAGACAAAAGAGGGGCTTGATACTTACCTATCAATGTCTTTTGATTTAATTAATACATAGTGAAGTAAGGCAATAACTGAGTCTATCGAGTGAACAAATCTTGAACTTGATAGATTTTGCTTGAGACCCTCACAACACATATCACCCCTTATGGTCACTGTGTATTTCGTGACAACTAACTGGCAACTTTTATGGCCGTACGCACACCTCGTGTCTTATAAGTGCTCTAGAGAGATAGCCTAGAGTCTCTCATAGAATGCGGCCACACCTTCACAATTAGGTGGATAATTCCATTAACTTCATCCCAACAAGGACTACTACAATCATGGATAGAATTATTAAGAGCAAGATTTTGCTCAACCTCACATATATCAAGCACTGAATCCATCAAGTGCGTCTCAGTAGCACCACCGCAACGGGCTATGGATCCATTAAGAGTACAAGAGCTCAACCTCTCAGAAGCACTATTACATGCGATTAGGATGGACATGTAGTGCATATTGAGACCAATATGGCTTCATTTGACCACAAGTGGTTATCCACCATATTACCTCAATCCAGGGGCTTTAGTCCCTTCCCCCACGACGTCTCGAGAACTATTCGCCTGATCAAGCACTTGGTTAGTGGATCCACTAAATTTCTTTTATATCTCATATATTATAAGGAGATGACACCATGTTTTATCATCTATTTCACAGCACTATATCTAATGCGAACGTGTCGCTTTTTTGTGTCATACAAACTGTTGTGTACAACTCCGATTGTTGCCTGCGGGTTATAGTGATAGGAAATAGCCATAGGTTGCCTCCCCCACAGTGGTATATCGGATATTTTAGCCATTCTGCTTCTTGACCTGCCAACTTAAGAGTAATGACTTCAGCTTCCATGGTAGAGCGAGCTATACAAATCTACTTGGCAGACTTCCATGAAATAGCTCCTCCACCTAAGATAAACACATGACCACTAGTAGAACTATCTTCATCATTATCAGAAACCTAGTTTGCATCACAAAATCCTTCTAAAACAGCAAGAAATTTACTAAAATGCAAACACCAGTCTATAGTACCTCTCAGGTACTTAAGTAATCAAAAAAATGAATTATACTTTTTAATATGGTCATGAGTACAATGACTTAACCTACTAACAGCATAAGCAATGTTAGGTCCAGTATAGTTCATAAGAAACATTACACTTTCTATAATTTTAGCATATTCAGTTTGAGAAATACTAGACCCCCTATTTTTTTAAGGTGTCTGCTAGGATCATATAGAGTTCTCACAGAAGTTATATCAAAACTGTTAAATTTCTTTAACATTTTTCCAGTGTATTGAGAGTGACACAAGGAAAAACGATAATTTGTCTTTCTAATTCTGATCCCCAAAATCACATCTGCCTCCCCTATGCCCTTCATTTTAAATGAGAAGACAACAGCTTTTTAGTGTTGTTAACAACATGCACGTTAGTATTGAAGATCAACATGTCATTAACATAAAGACATATTATCACATAATCTGAACCAATCAATTTTGAATACACACGAGAATCAGAAGTGCTCACAGCAAAACCGTATTGTATCATCGTACTGTCAAACTTTTCATACCACTATTTAGGCGCCTGTTTAAGGCCGTAGAGGGATGGAACCACAAATCCCTCATGTTGAGACGTATAAATCTCTTCATCTAGGTCATCATTAAGAAATGCTATTTTCACGTCCATTTGATGCACAACAAGACTATGTATAGCAGTTAAGGCAACTAGAGTCCTAATGGTGACAATTTTGGTAACGGGAGAATAAGTGTCAAAGTAGTCAATCACCTTCTTTTGATCAAATCCTCTAATCACTAGTCTCGCTTTGTATTTATCAATTGAACCATATGGTCTTATCTTCTTCTTGAAGATCCTTTTACTACTAATTGGTCTGCTACCCTTAGGTAAGTCAACCAACTCCCAAGTTTGATTTGATGTTATAGAGTCTAACTCACTTTTAATGCCATGTTCTTAGAAACTAGTGTCTACTAATCTCATAGCCTCTGTAAAAGTTTTTGCATCTTGTTCGTTAAAGAAAGGAGAAACTAGTTCATCGGTCAAGAAATTCACGTCAAAGTCTTCATCAAAAAGGTAGCAAGAAAGTTAGGACCAAAGCTATTCCCAACTCTACATCTGTTACTCCTACTAGGTTCATCAATTGAGTCTGTGACAACAAAACTAGAAGCAGACATGTTCACATTGTCATGTAGAGGTACAGTTTCATGCACAACAGTAGGGACGTTCTTTTTCAAAGGAAAAACATGCTCAAACAATTCTATATCCCTAGATTCACAACTAGAGAAGTCATTCAATGACGTGAATTTACATGCAGCACTATTTTGCCATAACTAATAAGCGCAGAATCAAAGGTTTTAGGACTGATGTTTTCTCATTTTAGCTCAGCTAGAGGAACTTTACTAAACATCCCCACACCCTTAAGAAACTTAAGTTGGGGCCGTATCCTTTCCACAGTTTATATTGGGTCTGGTGTAACTTCTTATGACTCTATTAAGAATATAACATACAGATGAAATAGCTTCCCCCCACATATTATCAGACAGCCTCGAACTTAGAAGCATGTCATTCATCATTTTTGAAGTGTTCTATTTTTACGTTCAATTATCCCATTCTGTTTTTGAGTACAGGATGCACTAATCTTATGTATAATACCAATTTTCTAACAAAAGATAGTTACAGAGTTTGTCTCATATTCTCTACCCCTATCAGTTCTAAGTTGTTTGATTTTTTGGTTTAGTTGATTTCCCACTTCTGCCTTGTATTTCAAAAATATTTCCTCAGCCTCATTTTTGGACCTAAGGAGGTATACTCTGGTATATCTCGAGTACTCATCCACAAAGTGGTAATATTTTTCCCCCCTTCGCTGACTATGCTTTTGAAGTCTGCTAAGTCCGAATACACTACTTCTAGTAATTTTATTTTTCTACTAGTGACCAATTTGAAAGGCTTTTTGATATGTTTAGATTCTACACATAGAGGAAATTTAGAAAAATTATCAATATTTACAGCGGTAATTAAACGCATATTCTTGAGTTGTTTATGGAAGCAAAATTAATATAGTCTAACCTGCCATGCCAAAGATCAACATACTCAGCAATATAAGTAGAACTAGAAGCATTTTCATTCATGGCCTAAGAAGCAAGATTAAGTACAAATAAACTTCCATTCAAGTATCCCTTCCTAACAACAAACCTCATTATGAGAGATAACAACTTGGTCATGTCCAATAATAGTTTTTGAATTTGCCTTTGTTGAGAAATGTACGAGAAACTAAGTTTCTACGAAGAGAAGGCATATACGACATATTGCTTAAGGATCGTAATTTGCCAGAAGTATATTTAAGAAGAATCTTTGATTTACCCAAAACTCTGGCAGCTGTAGAGTTTCCTATGTAGATGTATTCGTCATCTTTCACGTCTTTAAAGTCTTGCATAAGTTCTTTGTTAGCACATAAGTCCCTGGAAGCTCCTGTATTGTAGAGCTATTCAGCACTATTTGCCATCAAGTTTGCCTCTTCGACTACCGCACGGATAATTTCAGTGTCCTCAGTAAGCCTGGCTTCAGCTACAGGTTGTCTGATATACTTTGGGTTCAGTTGAGACTGTCTCTTGTAGAGTGGATGTTGGTATGCTGTGTTCCCTAGTTTACCGCGGACATGACACAACCCCTTTGGTTTCTGGATCTTGTTGCTGAACATGTTCCACTGAGTAGGATGGTTTGGCTTTTGATTCTTCTTACCTTTGTCTCAAAAACTATCTCTATGAATATACACACCAAATTCAACTTAGTTAGCTTTAGAAGTGTTAGAATTGAGAGTACACTAACACAAGAGGGGGGTGATTTGTGTTGACAGATTTTCGCAGTTTCTGGGAACAGGTTTGGAACTTGTTTGGGCAGACTGTTTGTAACGTGCACAGAAAGTGTAAAACAGCGAAATAATTGAAAGATGAGAACATAAGATTTTTACGTGGAAACACCTCGAGCCCAACCGAGGCAAAAACCACGACCTACCCCTGTAGGATTTTCACACACTTCCACTAAACGGGCTAAACACGTTACAAAGGTAACCTTCACTGTTACAATTGCAACACACGTAATTGTCTACCCTAGACCAGTTACACACCACGTCCTCGTCTCCCAGACTTGGACACACTCATGTAATCGTCTCCCCAAGACGAATTACACACGTCCAAAGCCTCCCTAGGCTTGGACACACTCAACTCTCACTTTGATGAAAGAAGAGAATAAAAACACCTTACTTTTGTGCTTTTAATTAAGCAAATGTAAGGCACAATTTTTGCTCCTAGTATGCCAAGGAAGATGACTCAATTTTCACACACACTTTGAAGGTTTTTCTGAAATATGATTCGCAAGTTAAAACTCCTTGAAAAACCGTGTGAAACTCATGAGAGATAATGAGGGAAAAATCTTCCTTAAATAGTGTGATGCATATGGGTAAAAGAGTAAACCTCAACCTTCTTGAATCCTTGTGCTGCAAGGAGACAAAAGGGAAGAGAACTCTCCTTTTCAAATTGTAATAGGAAATCTCCCATATCTTTCCTTATCTTATCCTTCCAAAAATAAGATTTATTTGGTGGATATTCTTCCAAAGATAAAATCAATCTTTTAACAATATTTTCAAAGCCAAGAATAGCTTACTTTGGGTCTAATGATAACAGAAAATATATCTCAAATAATTTCAGAATCGTCAGCCCAAAGTTTTAGGAAAACTATGAAAAATCATTTTGGCTAGAAAACAGTCTGAACCCTGATCTCAGAACTGATCTGAGACAGTGTTCTTCAAAACCATTCAAGGTAGATGTTAAATCAAGATCTTCTAAGTGGCATATTAACAAGAATCTAAGAAAATAAAATCTATAACAGACCAAGACTCTTGTTTAATCAACCGGACAACATCTGTAGAATTTGGACTTGTCACTCCAATGCTGTGATGTTACTCAGAACTGTTTCCTGAGCTATTCCTGAAGTTCTTCATGTCTTTGATGTGCTTTAAGTTCTTTTCCATTCGGCTGTTCTGAGGAACTGTTCTTAAGACCTGTTGTTACGAACTGTTCCCTGGGCTGTTTCTGAAGTACTCCATGTCTTTGATGTGCTTTAAGTTCTTTGCCATTCAGCTGTTCTGAGGACCTATTCTTAGGACCTGTTCTCGACCATGGTTAATCAAGCAATTTCAAAGTTTTCCAAACAGTATTTGGAACCTGTTCGATCAACACACTCAAGTGTATATTCCATTTGTGTTTGTTATCATCAAAACCTTACATTAAATAATGATGGGGTCAATAATTTCCCAACAATTTTCCCCCTTTTGATGATGACAAACCAAATGACCATATTGACATAAAAGGCAAAAGCAGGTTTCAAGATAAAACGTTCATGGTCAAGCGCATCTTCCCCCTTTTTGTTTTGAGAAGTCAACTGAAGCTAGGTCAAACTGAAATAATCCTGGTCATGCCCATCTTCCTCCTTTTGACATCATCGAAAAAGGGTGGTCAGGTCAAACAAGAGAAGCAGGGTGTTTGCAGTCACCACCTCTTGGGTAATGGAGGAAAAACAACCCGTGTTACACTCAAGTATATGGTACGGTAATGATATTGGCCATCTGAGTCACGCATAAACAAATAGCAACAAGAAGACAAGCATGGCACAACCAAGATTAGCATAAACCATTATCAGTCACAAAGCACAACCAAGGAGTTAGAAATAGTTGTTGTGAACAAGGTGGAGAATCAAGAGAGGCAGAACAGGGTAGGATCTGGGTGGAGGAGAAGAGAGTTTGGCTGTGAGGCCGGAGAGAATTGACATCAGATCCTCATGGCGCTTGGCATTGAGAGCCTTCTCCTTGGCAAGTGCAGCTTTAACCTCAGTGAGCTCGGTCTTCAACCAGTTGTGGTCTAGAAGCAAGGCATCAATAGAAGGCTCACTAGAGGAAGGACCAGAAACAGGGGTGAAGGGTGTTTGAGGCCCCTGTTTGGAACCAGCAGTCTCACCCTTTGCAAGCTTGAACCCACAACTGATCAGGGTGCTGCTTCCTATCTCATCTGTCACTTGGACCCCTACCTTCTTCTGCAAAGAAACCCAAAAGTGCTCAAAAACTGAAGTCAGAAGAAATCCATACCCCAGGTCATGTTCTCTAGCCGTGTTTGCAATGCAGGAGATATGACTGATCATGATGGCTGGTAGGTTGATCTGCTCTCCCCGGTCCAGGAGATCGGTCAGGCATTGATCCATTGCATCTGCAAGGTTACGCCCTTGACCACGGGGGATGATGTTCTTAATGATGAACCAGAAGAGCAACCGGTGACACGGTGTCATCTCCCCTTTCTTAACTGACCTGGGTGTTTGCGACCCTGGTTGTTGACTCAACCTTTGAGTCAATTGGAGCAATCTTTCAGCTCCAAGTACTATCTTGTTTTCCCTTACATACACCCCAAAGCCTTTAGCAGGAACTCCTAGAATTTCTCCCAATTTCTTAGCATTGAACCGTATCCCCTTCCCATTGACCATACTTGTCACCACTCCATTGGTGACATTACAGCTGGCATAGAATTCAGCTAAATCAGGTACGAAACACCCTCTCTGGGTGTTTGCAAAGAGATCGAGCCAACCTTGGGCAGTAAGCTTTTCCAGAAACATCTCCAGACCCTGTTTCTGAAAGTAGGCAATTTTGACAATTTTGCCCAGTACTGTACCTCTTTGAAGAAAATGGGCAACTCGGTCTCCTGTGGGCATGGTAGTTTTGGCTTTCTTGGATTTCGGTTCATCAGATTTGGCTTTTGTGGGCACAGTCTGAGCTGAGGCTGCCTTTCTCTTTGATGAGGCTCGCTTGTAAGAAGGCTTCACTGATGAACCAGGGCCAGGCACCTGTTTGGAAACAATTTCCTCAGGTTCTGATTCTTCAGGCACCTGTTCTGGGGCTTGTTCTGGAACAACTTTTCTCTTGGTTGGGGTGCTTTGGGTTGTGGTTGATGGAGACTGGGTAGAGTCTTTAGTGGATTTGGTAGAGGCTTTTGCAGTAGAAGGTTCAGGTACTTATTTAGGCTGGGAAGAACCAGAGAGTGAACCAGAACTGCGGGTTCAAGGTCTACGAACAGGTGTGGGAACAGGTTTTGAAGTGGTGGTTTTAAACCGACGTCTAGGCCCCCACTCACCTGATTTAGTTTTCTGAAAGGGCTGCGGTTGGAGGACCTCTATGGTTGACTCAGACCCATCACTATTAGTCTCCTCAAGGTCTTCCACTCGATTCAAATTTATGATGGGGTCATCCATTATGTCAAAGAAAACAGGGGCAGACCCTGTTCGGGTTTTCCTCAGTTCAGAAACAGGTTCAGACTCTGTTCGTACCATATCAGACTCATCCAGACCCTTGTTGGTTTCAAAGACACCCTTAAACCCAGTCGGTTTCACATTGGGGTCAAACAACTCCAAATCCCATCCAACCACTGGTGGAACATCGTCCAATTTCAGCCCCACCGTTCGCAAGTCTAGACATTTCAAAAATCCAAAAGTTTTAGAGTAAATCGGCAAAGGGGGTAGAGAATCAAACCCCATACCTCTGATTTGTGCAGTCGCGGCCGTCGCAGACAAGGGCAGAGCAATGGGTGTTGGTGGCGACGCCATGCATGGGCGCTTCGGGACTAAGGCATGAGACATGGTGGTGCTGCGTTTGCTGCTGCCGGAATTCGCCATTGATGTTGAAGAGGAGCTCGAGTTTTTGGAGATTTAGGGTTTAGGATTGAGAGAGAGAGAGAGAGCGAAATTGAGAGGGTTCTGGGTGACTGGAGCGCGACGTGAGCAAGCAGGAAGTTAAGGGGGTACTTGCTTCCAACCAAAAAGAGGAGTATTAAATCTCCCAGTCACGCACGTTTCAACAAAAGTCAACAACTGAATTAACTACCTGATTTGCACAGAGTGACAAACAGTGGCCATACCTATTCTTGGTGCTTGTTCCTGCAGTCAATTGCTTGGTAACATGGGACAATAAGGGCAATATCATCAGACCTCAACGAGTGTCAACAAGCTGTATTCCACACATATGCTAAATATAGTACCAAGTTTGACTGCAATCAATAATTTCAACAAGCTTGACCTGAAAAGCCCTTTAACTAGACAAGCATTGGGAGTTAATTAAGCATTCTCAAGTCATTTTAATTAGACCCAGTTCTAATCTGTTCCTCTCAAACTGTTCTCTACTTAGTGCCTTGGTGAAAATATTAGCAATTTGTTTATTAGTGGCACAGAAATTCATAGAAACCAAGCCTTTTTCAACATTGTCTCTCAAAAAGTGATGACAAATGTCAATATGTTTAGTACTTTTATGTTGACAGGGGTTTTTGGAAATATTAATTGCACTTGTATTATCACAAAATATGGGAAAGCATCCCGTGTCAACACAAAAATCTTTGAGTTGTTGCCTTGTCCACAGTAGTTGAGCACAACAAGAAGTAGCTACAACATATTCAGCTTCTGTTGTGGACATGGCAACTGAGTGTTGTTTCTTGCTTGCCCAAGATACCAAACAGGATCTAAGGAAGTGAGCCATACCTGAGGTGCTTTTTCTATCAACCAAGAAATACTTCCTTTTTAAGATATCCATTAAGGAATGCACTTTTGACATCCATCTGATATAATTTGATCTCCATGTGGGCTGCAAAAGCTATCAAGATTCGAATGGCCTCAATCCTTGCAACAGGTGCAAAGGTTTCTTCATAATCAATGCCCTCTTCTTGGTTGTACCCTTGAACCACCAGCCGGGCCTTGTTTCTGGTGACTGTTCCGGACTCATCAAGCTTGTTTCGGAACACCCACTTGGTGCCAATGATTGATCTGTCTTCCGGCTGAGGTACAAGACGCCACACCTTGTTCCTTTCAAACTGATGAAGCTCCTCTTGCATTGCTGTAACCCAATCTGAATCTGCAAGAATTTGGTGCTTTCATTGTCGTGGAGTAAGTGGATCCACAGACATACTTTCTACTCTTGCTTGGATACTTGGGGGAACAGGTTCAGAAACTGTTTCGGAGCCTGCTCCTGAGCCTGATCTGAATCCTCTTCCCGAGCCTGTTCTGGAGCCTGTTTCTGGAGTGTTAGGCTGGTTTTGTTCCAAACTGGGTTTAGCAATACTTCCCCCTGTTTGGTTCAGACCTTGCCCATCTTCCAAGGAAACAGCTCCAGGCCCTGATTCCTCCTTGAGATACTTACCTTTTTCATGTGTGAGCAATGAATTTTTCTTAGTAAGGCCTAGTTCGAAATCATCATCCTGTGCATCAACCTCAACTAGAAAGTTAGTTTCATCAAAAAGCACATGCACACTCTCCTCAACACACAAGGTTCGCTTATTGAATACTTTGTAAGCCTTACTGTGTGAGGAGTACCTAAGAAGGATTGTCTCATCACTCCTTGGATCAAACTTCCCCAAGGCATCCTTCCCATTATTATGCACATAACATTTACAACCAAATACTCTCAAGTGCATAATATTGGGTTTTCTACCCTTGAAAAATTCATAAGAAGTTTTGTTAAGAATAGGTCTAATCATGCATCTATTGATAATGTAACATGATGTGTTCAAAGCTTCTGTCCAAAGGTTTCTAGCAAGACCACTAGCAATAAGCATTGTTCTAGTCATGTCTTCTAGAGTTCGAATTTTTACGCTCTACCACCCCGTTCCGCTGGGGTGTTTTTGGGGCTGAAAAATTATGATCAACACCATGCTCATTACAATAGTTAATGAAGCTCGAATTTTCAAATTCTTTACCATGATCAGACCTTAGGCACACCAATGAGTGTCCTACTCTCTTTTTAGTCTTTTTAATGAATGCAAGAAATTTTTCAAAAGTTTCATCTTTAGAAGCCAAAAACAAGGTCCATGTGAAACGAGAGTAATCATCCACTACCACAAGCACATACCTCTTTCCACCTCGACTTGTGATCCTCATAGGACCACACAAATCTACATGTAACATCTAAAGAGGTCGAGTAGTGCTAACACAGTTTTTCCATTTAAAAGAAGTTTTGACTTGTTTACCCCTGGCACAAGCGTCACATACCTTGTCATCATTGAATTTGATGGAAGGTAGGCCGACTACTAGGTCTTTAGTGACAAGTTTATTCAAGAGTGAGAGACTCGCATGACCTAGTCTCTTGCGCCAAAGCATGACATCATTATTTAAAGTACTTAAACAAGTCAAATTGTTTTGGGGAAGTGAGAGAATACTTACTTTATACACATTTTTGTGTTGCTTCCCCCTTAACACAACATCTCCTGTGTGGATATTGACGACCAAGCATTGTTTTGAAGAAAACACTACTAGGTTATCTTTATCACACAGTTGGGACACGCTGAGTAGATTATGTTGTAATCCATCCACCAGATATACATTGTCAATTGTATGGGGGAGTGACTCACCTATCTTACCTATACCGACAATTGTCCCTGATTTGCCGTTTCCAAATGCCACACTCCCTCCATCAGAGGCTGTAAGTGAGAGGAGGTTTGATTTTTCACCAGTCATATGCCATGAACAACCGCTATCCACATACCACAATTGGTTGTTTGCTAAGTTGTTTGCTCGATTGTTCCCCATCACTTTTAGCCTGCAAAACAAATTAGGGGTTAGTTTTGGGAACCCAGATCCACTTGGGTCCCATTCTTTTTGAAGTGCAAATCTTATCTTTTCTAACACATATTTGTTTTACATGAATCAAGTTCTTTTCCATGGCATACCTTCTTATAGGACAAGTGTACTGATAATGCCCTGTTTTACCACAATGAAAAAACACAATATTTTCTGGTAATCCTACATATTTTCTATTAACAGGGTAATCAGTGCGCTTAGTCACAAAGCCTAATCCTCTTTTGCCATGGTTACAGTGAGTGTTCAGCCAATTCCGTGCCTGTGAGGACCTGTTCTAACGCTTGTTTGCAGCAAGGTCTGATTCTACTTGTTTTAACTTTTCAAGCAATTTACTGTTCTCAACAAGTAGGGATTCTACCTTCTGTTGCAGTTCAAGAGACTCATTTTCAAGCTTAGTAAGGTCAGAAACAAAGGCTTCTTCTTTCATGCTTAAGGTCTCTTTGGATTTATTGAGGTCTTCATGCAAAATAATATTCTTCATATCAATTTCAATTTTTTCACTTTTAAGGATTTTGTTTTCATGCTCTAATTCTCTACTATCCCTTTTTAACTCAGAACATGCATCCTTTACCATGCAATTTTCAGAATTAATAGCATCATACTCATCCATCAAAGTAGCTAATAACTCTTCAAGTTTTGCTTTATTTAGACCACGTACCTTATCCTTAAGTTGAGCTAAGCTGTCCAGAGGCTCATCATCTGAGTCAGAATCACTTCTGGCCATAAGAGCTACAGCAACATCTTTCTCTTCAGTCCCTTCCTCATCCTCGGTAGAATCACCCCAAGCCGCAAGCATTGCCCTTGAGAAGCGCTTAGCAGAACTGTTTTCAACCTGTTTCCTGCCTTGTTTCCTGGACTGTTCAGGCTCTTGTTCCTCTTTCAGCAAAGGGCAGTTTTTCACAATATGATCAAGCTTACCATATTTGAAACATCCAGTGAACTGTTCCCGGTCATTGTTTCTGGGCTTGCTGAGGTTCTTCTTTTTATTGTTCTCTTTGACCTTTTTGAAGAACTTCTTGAATCTTCGGGTGATCATGGCCAGTTCTTCTTCATCAAGGTCCGAACCATCCTCTTCCAAAGCCTTTAGAGCAAGGCCTCGGTCTCTCTTGGTCTCCTCTTTCAGTTGAGAGCTTCTTCTAAGCTCATAAGTTTGGAGATTACCAATAAGCTCGTCCAAGGTGATTTTATTCATGTCCTTGGCTTCTTGGATGGCCGTGACTTTGGCCTCCCATGACTGTGGCAAAAATCGTAGGATTTTCCTCACCAACTCCTCGGTGGTGAAGGACTTTCCTAATGATTTTAGCTCATTAGTGACATGGGTGAAACGGGTGTACATCTCCATCATCGTTTCTTTATCACCCATCTCAAACAGTTCATATTTTCTCATAAGAAGCTCAATTCTCGATTGTTTTACCTGATTTGTACCTTCGTGAGCTACTTGCAAGGCATCCCAGATTTCTTTGGCTGACTCGCATTCGGAAATGCGAGTATACTCATTAGGACCAAGACCAAAATACAAGAGTTTTTTGGCCTTTGCATTCTTTTCCATCATCTTGAAATCTTCGGCATTGAACTCTTGAGGCTCCTTGGGAATTGTCTTTCTATCTTCGACTGTCTTTTTCGGGATGAGTGTTCCATTCTTGATAATCATCCATAACTCATAATCGTCAGTTTGAACATAGTTCTCCATGCGGTTCTTCCACCAACTATAATGTTGACCATTAAAGTATGGTGGTCGAGTTATGGATTGCCCCTCAAGCATGCCATGTGGTGTACTCATGTTTAGGATCTCTCAAGATGTTAATCTTTTAGATGAGAACCTGCTTTGATACCACTTGTTAGAATTGAGAGTACACTAACACAAGAGGGGGGTGAATTGTGTTGGCAGATTTTCGCAGTTTCTGGAAACAGGCTTAGAACTTGTTTGGGCAGACTGTTTGTAACGTGCACAGAAAGTGTAAAACAGTGAAATAATTGAAAGATGAGAACACAAGATTTTTACGTGGAAACACGTCAAGCCCAACCGAGGCAAAAACCACGACCTATCCCTGTAGGATTTTCACACACTTCCACTAAACGGGCTAAACACGTTACAAAGGTAACCTTCACTGTTACAATTGCAACACACGTAATTGTCTACCCTAGACTAGTTACACACCATGTCCTCGTCTCCTAGACTTGGATACACTCACGGAATCGTCTCCCCAAGATGAATTACACACGTCCAAAGCCTCCCTAGGCTTGGACACACTCAACTCTCACTTTGATGAAAGAAGAGAATAAAAACACCTCACTTTTGTGCTTCTAATTAAGCGAATGTAAGGTACAATTTTTGCTCCTAATATGCCAAGGAAGATGACTCAATTTTCACACACACTTTGAAGGTTTTTCTGAAATATGATTCGCAAGTTAAAACTCCTTGAAAAACCGTGTGAAACCCGTGAGAGATAATGAGGGAAAAATCTTCCTTAAATAGTGTGATGCATATGGGTAAAAGAGTAAACCTTAACCTTCTTGAATCCTTGTGCTGCAAGGAGACAAAAGGGAAGAGAACTCTCCTTTCCAAATTGTAATAGGAAATCTCCCATATCTTTCCTTATCTTATCCTTCCAAAAATAAGATTTATTTAGTGGATATTCTTCCAAAGATAAAATCAATCTTTTAATAATATTTTCAAAGCCAATAATAGCTTATTTTGGGTCTAATGATAACAGAAAATATATCTCAAATAATTTCAGAATCGTCAGCCCAAAGTTTGAGGAAAACTATGAAAAATCGTTTTGGCTAGAAAACAGTCTAAACTCTGATCTCAGAACTGATCTGAGACAGTGTTCTTAAAAACCATTCAAGGTAGATGTTAAATCAAGATCTTCTAAGTGGCATATTAACAAGAATCTAAGAAAATAAAACCTATAACAGACAAAGACTCTTGTTGAATCAACCGGACAGCATCTATAGAATTTGGACTTGTCACTCCAATGCTGTGATGTTACTCAGAACTGTTTCCTGAGCTGTTCCTGAAGTTCTTCATGTCTTTGATGTGCTTTAAGTTCTTTTCCATTCAGCTGTTCTGAGGAACTGTTCTTAAGACTGTTGCTGTTACTCGAACTGTTTCCTGAGCTGTTTCTGAAGTACTCCATGTCTTTGATGTGCTTTAAGTTCTTTGCCATTCAGCTGTTCTGAGGACCTGTTCTTAAGACCTGTTCTCGACCATGGTTAATCAAGCAATTTCAAAGTTGTCCAAATAGTATTTGGAACCTATTCGATCAACACACTCAAGTCTATATTCCATTTGTGTTTATTATCATCAAAACCTTACATACATAATGATGGGGTCAACAATTGCCCAACAAGAAGAATTTAAAGATAAGGAATCCATCTTATCTTTGAGACTAGGGATAACAATGGGCGGGTATGAGGCGGGTTGACCCATACCCGCACCCATACCCATTTTCAAAAATCATAACCATATCCGTACCCCTACCCATCGACTATTAGAAAATAAAAACGGTACCTATACCCATCGGCCACTGGAAAATAAAAACCATACCCATACCCATCGGGTTTTATAAGTTTGCAGGTTTTATTCGGATTCACATAGAGAATGAAAGTTAATGCCCATATGCAACCCATATCTAAGGGTGATACACATTTGTTTCATTATAAGATTACAAAGTTGTGATATTTTGGGAATATATATTGTTTAGAAATATGAAATCAAGTACATTATTGGCTAATTTTTTGTTAGAAGAATTTGGATTGGACTTAAACCAGAAAAACGTTGAACGAAGATAATTTTTTTATCTTATTATAAAAACGGGTACAGGTATGGGGCAGGTGAGGGATATACTCATACCCGTGCCCATAGCCATACCTATTTTTCAATACGCGCCCCATACTCATTTAAAACCCATTTTCACCACCTATTTGGATTTTAAATAGGGCGAATTTTTTGTGTTTTAAATGCGCACGGGTCACCCTTATTTGAGGCGATTAGCCTCTTCAGTTCTCACGTGGCTAATCAGTTCCTGTAGGGTGAGATCTTTCTTCTCATATTTTTGTTATTTTCTGTAATCAATCTAGGATCATGGAAATTTCTCGATCAGCACATTACCCTACAGAATCTCCCACATCCTCATGTTTTCATTCAGGACTTCAGTACATAGGATCTCAAAAACATGAACCTGCTCCATGAGTTTATCATTACTGATTTGAAAAAACCGCAACCATTCAGCAACCGCATATTTCTATTTTCTATCATCATCAGCTCCATATTTGATCTCCAGTCTCTCCCATATGATTTTGGCATATTTGAATATGACCAATAATTGAAATAGGGGGTTAGTCATATGATTAAACAGATACCCCTGATTGTTTTGTTGTCTTTCTTGAATTTTTTCATGGTAGCCTCATTAGCAGGTTTGCTTTTGTTTTTAACTATTCCATCAGGGGAAGCAGTAGAGGTTTCCGATGCATTGTTCTCTTCAGTTAGGTTAGAGAACAACACATCCCCACCTTCTAGCTGTTTAAAGAAAATTAGAAGCTTTTGGAACCAATGTTTGTCGTTGGTTCTGTCCAGAGGTTCACATTTTTAGAGGTCTGGGAGGGCTTTGTTAAGTGAGAAGTCATTGATTTATGTATGATAGAAAATGGTTTTAAAATTGTAGGAAATACATGTCTAAATCAAAGGCAAGGAAATAAGAGGGAGAGTTGTGCCATGGAGTACCACTATCTTGAAAGCAATTTTGGCACAACCTTAGTGCAAACCAAAGCAGCTGTTTAGTCCCCAAGGTTTACACAGCTAGCCTCTGAACGCGTGCACCCACAGCCAGAAGCTTGGAATACACAATGCTGAAATTGCCCAAAACAGCAAAATTAAGTAGCAGAGAAGAAGAGAAGAGACGAAGAGAGTTATTTGGTGCGTATTACAGCATCAGGGGAGCTGGATGTTTATACTGCAAAAAAGAGCTGCTGGAGGAGAGAAAACTCTAGTAATCGATAGGATTCTTTTTAGAAGTAATGACAAAAAGTATTTATTTTTCACACCTACTCCTTGTCTCACGTAGGAGGATTAGAAACTCCTCGTGGGGTTTTTATCGTTCCCTTTTTTTGGACTCGTCGAATTTCTTTGGTCTTGGTTTAGTAGTGTTGTGGGGTGAAGGTGAACAACCACACACGCATACAGATGCCACCGTCGGCTAGATGCGGGCTGTGGATTATGGGTTGTGGGCCTTGTTTGCTGATTTTTGGAGGAAAATTCTTTTTATTTTTTGTCCGTTGACAGTGTAATAGTCAATGTTCACTTGCTAATTCCTCTCCTCTTTTTCCTTCAGTAACGACTAGTGGCCTTGATTTCAAGTCATGAAATTACATCAGTTACCAGAGTTTTCTCACCCCCAATAGCTCTTTTTTGCAGTATAAATACCCAGCTCCCTTGCTGCTCTAATACGCACCATATAACTCTCTTCCTCTCCTCTCTTCTTCTTTGCTACCTACCCTCTCTATTGTTTTGGGCAATTGCAGCATTGTGTATTCCAAGGTTTTGGTTGTGAGTGCACGCATTCAGAGGCTGGTCGCGTAAACCTTGGGGAGCGAATGACTACTTTAATTTGCACCCAGATCGAGCCAAATTACTTTTAAAGCGGTGTTATTCTGTGACACATCTCTCTCTCATTTCCCTTTCATTGATTGGATATACATTTTCTACAACCCCCTCCCCTAATACCTCCCGTGCTTTTTCTACAACTCATTCCCCATGGCCCTCCCTTCAACCCCCATAACCATCGTAACCTTGCTAGTACAGCGCAAATGATTAACTGGCGACCAGGACAATGCTTTTCCAAACCCTACAACCGATGGCAAGTTTTGATGTCCTTGGCGACAAACAGGGAGAAGGAGAATTTGAGGTTCGTATCAATGGGTGCCTGGTTGCAAATTAGGTCGCAGGCCTTGATTTTGGAAGGGGAAGCGAGAGGAAGAGGCAAAAAAGATAAGGATTAGAACATCAATGGCTGTTAGACACTCTTAATTAGGGTCAACGGGGGCGGCACTACTCTATAGCGGTTGGGGTTAGGGGGTTGCATGGCAAAGGCTCTGTTCACTACTACTATTGCTACTGCTGCAAAAATTTAAAAAAAATCATATTTATATAAATAATGTCAGGGCATTGGGTTCAAAAAATCCCCCCTCCCCCAAACTATTTGACCTAACTTTGGTCGACGTGTAAGCAAATTCAGTTACGAAAAATAAAATGTTAGTGCATCTCTAATATTTGTTTTATTCTTATTTATTTTAAGGAAATATTTTTCATCCAATCAAATGTTATCATCTAAATTCACCTATGATGTGTATAACATCAACAGGACTCAGAAGGCAACAAGAAATAGTACCATTTGAATAATAGTTTGGAAATAAATTTTGCAAAGGTTTATGAATCCGTTTAAGATCCATAGACCCAATAAATCTAAGAATAAATCATAATTTTCAAGGCCCAATAGGCCTGAATTTGGTTTGGCTCAGACCTAGAAAATTAGAGTGGGTTTCTATTTAGGCAGATCAAAGCCATTGTCACCTTCATTGCTACGAAAACTAGCTTCCGAGCTCTGCTGCCTAAAGGAAGATGATGTGGTCTCTAGCAGGGGCGGAGGAAGCTTGGTGTCAACTAACACCCCTCCCTCCAAAAAAAAAAAGAAATAGTTAAGATGCAGTAAAACTAAAATAGTTAAATTAAATAAATAATGGTTATGGCAAGAAGTCACACTAAGATGCACTTGACTCAGTGGTAGGGCGCTCATGTGCTTTTCATTCCTTGCAAGTTGTAGGTTCAAGCATTGCTTTTTTTACCGCTTTTTGTTTTCAAGTTTTTTAAATTTTGTTTTTTTAACTCTCGTCTGTATTTTTCACCCCTCATCAGTATTTTTCACCCCTCGTCAAAGTGTACAGATATTACAAAAAGATTTCTTTTTAATTGACCTCAATAGTTCAATTTGTTGCTTAATCCTTTAATTTGAGATTAATTTGCTACTCTAGTTTTAATTTATGAGTTTGATTTAATTTGTCAATTTCGATTCTAAAATTGTTTAATTTGTAGGTTTATTTTAATTTTAGTTCAAAATACATGAATATGTCAAGAAGATAAATAGGAATTATCATTTTCTTCAAACTCTAAATCCGATAAAATGCGATCATCTAAATTCACCTATAATGGGTTTAACACCAGTAGGATTCGAAAGGCAACAAGAAATAGTACCATTTGGATAATAGTTTGGTATCCACATTAAAGTACCAAAATCTTTTCTGAAAATGGAAGTACTTTAGCATAAGGCTTAACGCACGGGAAGGGGATTTGACTTCGACAAAAGAGATAAGCTACAACGATCCTTGTATTGTATGCCACTATGAGTTGAATGAATGGGGTATAGCTGACCAATGGGTTTGGAAATATATTTTTGAAAAGTTTATAGATCCATTTGAGATCCATAGACCCAATAGGTCTAAAAATAAATCATAATTTTCAAGGCCCAATAGGTCTGAATTTGGTTTGCGCCCAGACCTAGAAAGTTAGAGTGGGTTTATATTTAGGAAGATCAAATCCATTGTCACATCCATTGAATGAGGACAATGTGGACTCTGGCAAGGGCGCCCCAAAAAAAAAAAGTTAACACGCGGCAAAACTAAAATAGTTAAAATAAATGAATAATAGTTATGGTATGAAGTCACACTGAGATGCACTTCCCACAGTGGCAGGGCGCTCATGTGCTTTTCATGGGTTGTAAGTCGCAGGTTCGGGCATTACTTTTTTTCAGTTTTTTGTTTTCAAGTTTTTCTAATTTTATTTTTCACCTCTCGCCTGTATTTTTCACCCCTCATCAGTATTTTTCACCCCTTGTTAAAGTGTATAGATATTACAAAAAGATTTCATTTTAATTGTCTTTAATAGTTCAATTTGTTGCTTAGGCCTTGTTCGTTGCAGGTGTGGAATGGGTGGGAGTGGGAAATGGAAGAATGAGTGGATAGAAGTGAGTAGGAGTGTTATTTTTTTAAGTGTAGGAAAGGGGGGAAGGAGTGGGAAGAAATGGTCGGGAAGGAGTGGAAAGGAGTTGAATAAACTATAAAGTAGGAGAGTTGATATAAGTTACGTATTTTATTTTTTTAATATAATCTTTTATTTGTGATAGTAATTACCGACGATAAAATTTTTTAGATTGAAAAAATATTTTTCTGTGTTGACTCAGGTACGAAATATTGTTTCGTGGCCGTTGTTACCCCAAATAAATTGTAATTTTTGTTATTCATAAAACAAAATTGCGAATGCATTTTTTCATATATTAACCAAATATGAACAACGAAAAAAATATGCATATGTTCAAGTCTTGTTCTTTTTGTTAGTAAATTTAAATTTACCAACCTCAACCAACTTCAACCCACATCAACCTACTTCACGAACTTCAATAAAAAATACCAACTTCAACCAATTTTAATCCACCTTCCACTATTTTAACCAACTTCTACCTATCATACCAAAAAAAAAAAAAAAATTCAACTCACTTTATCCAATTTCAACCCACTTTAACCAACTTTAACTCACTTTAACCTAGTTCAACCCACTTCAACAAAAAAATACTCACTTCAACCAATTTCGACCCACTTCTACCAGTCTTAACCAACTTTACCTATTTACCAACCCATATTTTCCAACGAAAAGAACATGTCCTCAGTATATGGAAAACAATCATCTGTACTTTGTGTGAAGAACTTTCAATATTTTGTTATTAATGCACACGGAAAAAAATATCTGCTCAAAATACACACACAATACATCTTCACTTCCTGTCACGAATTATAAGCAACGCTAAAAAAATTTACACATTCCTTCATTATGCCGGAAAAAAAACATGTGCAATTTTGGCCCCAAATTACGATAAACGAAAAATAAATCTATTACACATAGAACAACAACTATCCACGCTTGGTTGACCTATAACAAATATTTCGTAACAATGCAAAAAAAATAAAAAAAAATTAAGCATATCTTCCACATGCAGAATCAAACCCAAAATATCTTCCAGTCACAAAAAACTAATATTTGCTTAACAACGCAGAAAAAATTATTATTTCTTCAATATATATAACAAAAATTATATCATCTACAATTTCCGAGACGACTAACAAATATTTCCATAGCATCCGAAAAATAAATAAACATTTTCATAATTGTTATCAGACTATTTGTACACACAATTACATAAATTATAAAAGTTTTCAAAATATGAAAAATAGTAGTTATATGTAACAGTGGAAAGGAGTTGGTGAAAGTGAAAAGGAGTAATACTTTTTTTAAAGTGTGGGAAGATGAGGGAAATAGGAGAAAGAAGTGGGTGGGAGTTGAAAGGAGTGAGTTCGGTCCATGAAACTGCGAAAAGAATAGGGCCTTAATCTTTTAATTTGAGATTAATTTGCTACTTTAGTTTTAATTTATGAGTTTGATTTAATTTGCCAATTTCAATTCTAAAATTATTTAATTTGTGGATTAATTTTTATTCTAGTTCAAAATACATAAATATTTCAAAAAGATAATTAAGGAATTATCATTTTCTTCAAGCTCCAAATTAAAAAATTTACAATTGAACGAAGAAGGTGGTAATGATGTCACTCAACCACAATGACCAACTTAGTTTTGGCCCCCTTCCTCAAGTTCCTAACTTCGCCACTGGTCTCTGGTGACCAATTGATCTAGCATTTTACCTCTCTCTGTTTTTTCAGAGGTTGTTCTTCGTTGAAGGCGTAAGACCTAAAGCCTTTGATGGTAAAATTTCCTATAGTTTCAAGTAGGTGAAAGATGATTGTCCGTCATAAGCAAAGCTTTTTTTTTTTAATTTTATTTTTAGTGGGGTTGTTTGGGGGGGGGGGCTTTGCTCTGAAATAATGTAAGTCATCCCGATGTAACATGTGTGCTGATTTCAACTTTGAAAGATAACAGATAAGCTTAGTGTTTTTTCCCTGTTTTTGAAAATACCTTGCTTAGAAGTTAAAAGAATGATTTGATAGATATAAATAGTAGTTAAAAGAATTTGATAAGCTTCAGTACTGATTTATTAGCAAACAGTTCATTTGAAAAGCTCATGGTGAAAAGTGAAAACTTAATTGTGCACAATAATGTCAATTTGACACAAACATTTTCATATATTATGTTTGTACTTAGCTTTTTTTATTTGTTCAAACATAATAAGACGTCTACACCTCTGAATAGATATATTGGACTCCACCTGTCACTACCTCTCTCCACCTGACAAACAAACAAAAAAAAAAGGAAAAAAAGAAAAAGAGGACATGACCCTTGAATCAGTATGTCCAACTTCAACCCCAATGAAAAAGATATCAAGGGACAATGGTGATGTACAAGCTTTTATAGTTATGAACTCTAGTTCTATAAATTTGTACAAAAACAGTCTGAGAATACCACTGCGGGGAAAAAAAACTAATTAATTAGCCATGGCGAGAAGGGGAGCAGAGAGAGAAAATAGCACAGGCCACAGAATGGGCCAAGGCCTTCATGATCCGACCCTTCACCTGATTTCTTCTTGGCAGCGAACGACCGTTCATTTCCCCTCTTTTCGGTGTCAAACGGCTGGCTGACGAAGTGGCATTGCTTTTTGAAGAACTTCCAACGTTCATTATGCTCCCTACCATTCCCCACCCTTCCATCATATAATTTCTGGTTTCAAGTGGCTTCTTGATATTGCCAAGAGAGTTGACAGATATTAATAGGAAGTTACTACCCTATTCCTTACACATTTTAGGACACGGAATTCTAGGATATAACTTTTAACCAAAATTAGTTAAGTCAGATGTAACATACAAAATAGACATTTATTCGTTAAACCACATATTTGTTCTGATGAGCGGGTTGTATCTGGGTGGATTGTGTCTGAATTCGGGTGAAATACGGGTTGGGTGTGTTTAAGGTTCGAGTAAAATACGAGCAAACGTATTTTGATTATACAAGTTTCAGGTCGACCTAACGGGTTTTGGACGCCTTTTTTGTGAATTAATACTTTTTGTCAAAATTAAAGACTCGGCATACTTAAAACTTAAAATTCTTTTATTTGGGTTCAGGTAAAATACGGGCCGGGTATATTTTGGATTCGAGTACGTAAAATACGGGCCACAGAGTACAGCCCTATGAGTCGGCCCATGGACTAAAATATGATTAGTAATGAATTGAGCCATTTGTGAGTTCGTCCATCTAAAGCATGTTAATGTGCTGGAGCGGTTCGACCCATTAGTAACACATTTAATTTTTGGATATTTTTGTTAGCTTACAATTATCTAACCAAGTGCACTTTATTAGTGAATTGACGCTAGCTCGAACAAAAGTCGACCCAC
The DNA here is from genome assembly GCA_029747015.1 of Carnegiea gigantea. NCBI lineage: Eukaryota > Viridiplantae > Streptophyta > Magnoliopsida > Caryophyllales > Cactaceae > Carnegiea > Carnegiea gigantea. The sequence goes on from JAKOGI010000989.1 coordinate 97,853, forward strand.
TACCCAACATTAGCATCATAATTTGAGACCAATTAAAATAAAAACCAAATGAAAGGACATTGGTGAGAAATGCAAGATATTATAATTATGTTTTAATTATAACATTAAAATTTTAGATTATTATAGAGTACAACAACAACAACAACAACTCCCAGTGTGGGTCCCGCTTTCGCGGGGTCTAGGGTAGATTATTATAGAGTAACATTATTTACAATATGGTGAAATATGTACATTTCACTAATAATAAAATGACACAACTTGCACTTTTTTAATATTTGTTTTATTCTAGGTTGATTTTCTTTAGACTATATAGTTATTTCACGTCATTTTATATCTCATTTGTTAAGGTCTCTGATTTATAAGTTGCGTATGATATTATTGTATGATAACGAAGTTGAGAAGGAAAGGATACTATTGCTTAAATTATAAAGAAATGTGATAATTGTATAATATCTTTCTAAATGAACCCATATAATGAAAAACTATTATTGTTAAGAATGTTAAATTGTCTTAAGAAGGCTAAATTAAAGAAAAATAAAAAATAAAAATATAAAATTCGGGTCGAATGAGCGGGTCCAGGTTCGGGTCGGGCCACTTATTTTGCTGGTTCTTTGGGTTCGGTTATTTTCGAGTTCGTGTCGAGAAAGCATGTTCAAAAGCCATAATTTTCGGGCGGATTTAGGTCAAGTTTTTGCGTCGAGTCAGTTTTTGCCAGGTCTAACTCTGACGGTTGACGCATCATGAGAGTCTCCTATTTCTATGTTCACGTGCGGTGCATATATATGGCACTCAGTTGTCCGACCCGAATACTCAAATTTGTCTGACTTGAAAAAATCGGGTATGGTCACGAATTTTTCATTTGAGTTTTAAATTTGGAGTCTACAATTTTCGTATTTCAATTTTCTGAACCCCATTTTAGCTCGAATTTAGTCTTGTCTAAATTGTCCGATCCGAAAAAAGTTGGGTATTAAACATCGATTTCTTGTTCGAATTTTGACATTGTCCAATTTGTCCAGCCCGAGTTCGATCCGAACCCAAATTTTTGCCAACTCTACATATTACCACTTATAAATTGGGAAAAGTTAACTTTGCCCATAATTTTTCCCAATTTCGAAATCGCACGTATGATGCGTCTTCATAGATAAGCTTTATCCACAAGGTCGTTATATTGTACAAGTCCCCGTAGTTGATGAATATCAAAATTCGACCATTGATAGTCAATTATAACTGCTAAAACTTTAGTGCATTTAAATCATAGCTAAACATATTAGTTTATATTAAGAAAAGACACTTAAAAGTGTCTTGCTCTAACACATATATTGTCATATATGAAGATATACTAGAAAGTCTAGCCCAACACACGCAATATTCTACATAGAAGGGCTAACCTTATTCTTTAGGTTGATTATACGTACGTATCACCTAACTAAGCATATTGCATCCATTCTCAAAGTTTCCTCTTGTATGTCAAAGGGTTCTTCCTTTCTAGCTAGAACTCATTATTGAGTACATTTCTTGCCATCCGAAAAAATCACGCAGGTATTGCAACCTTTAGCTTCGCAGTCGTTATGAGTTTGACAGGCGTAGCGCGTACAATACTCGTCGTTTTTACGATGAGGCATGCGCCATGTGAGTAGACTGCTTATGTCACCTATCATATCCCCCTTGTAGTTTCCCATCTCTGTTTAATTTAATCAATCAATTAACTTACTAGCTAGGTAGGGAAAAACAACACATATACATACACAATGATCCTTTTAATCAACCCTCGCATAACGAATAATTAGAGATTGTGAAACACTGTGTTTATCTGATAATGCTAATGTAGGTTTCTTTTAGGGAGGTGCTAATCGACAAAAGACAATGGTTTGGATTATGTTCTCTTATCTTGTAAGTTGTGAATTTTGCTTTCAAAAAATAATAATTAATGTCAAGTCCTATAACAAAAACTTAGTCCAAATTTGAAAAGGCCACATAAAACCCCAAAAAAAAAAAAAGTAGATCACATGCAAACAATTGTAGTAATTGTGTATTACACCTTTCATTAGTTGCTTGTGTTAACTCAACTAGTAAAGTCTTTGAGAGTTATTTGTAAAGATTTAGGTTAAAATGCAGCCTATATCGATTGTACGCTTTATTTGTGCTGAAAAATTTATCTTTCATTATTTATAGTATATCAAAAGGCGAGAGAAATTACTTGTTGGGGGGCAGGAGTTAAACATTTATGCATTAATATTCACAATAATAAGGATATTTTAGCGGAGAGGGGTAAGAGAGACTCACGAGACATAATAGTAGTGGTAGTGGCAGTGATGAGAAAGAGGAGGAAAACCAACTTAACATAGGTGAAAGATGCCATCTTCTTCTTTGGTCTTGATTTGATTGCTCATTCAATCATTCGGTACTTATATAGGCCAAGTAACCAGCTTTTGAGCTAACGTGAAGGCCTCTTTCAAGGAGTTAATGCCCTTGGTATTTATGCTTATTCAATAACATTCATGAAGAAGAATCAAAATTAGAGTTAGTCTTATCCAATCGAATAAATTAAGATTCTCATTTGAGAATCCATGTAAAGAAACAGAACCATAATTTATGCTACCAACCAATTTTGAAAATGACTGTAGATTCTCGTCATTTTTTCAATAATTAATTGCCAACATACAAGATAGATACAAATAGGTGACCAACATAATTCGGCCATGAAAAAACAACCAATAGAGTTGAAAGCCCAGCTAAGCAAAATTGAGAAAATACAACAAAGTATGGATGCTCTTGTTAATAATGTACTTCATTACTTTTTTTCTTTAATTTTGTGTCATGTCAATTGTACAAGTCCATAGCAAATTTCAACTATACTAGAAGCTGGAGCTTATACCCAACTCAAATTAACCCCATTGGAATTAGACTCAACCGAGGGCTCGCCCAAGTCCTCAGTGTACTGAATTTCACTTCAATCAAGGCTAATGCAACCTATGCTAAATTTGAATCAGAAGACACATAAAGTTAACCTAAATCAAAACAATCTGTACCAGAACCAAATTAAACCTAAACTGACATGCTTAAAGTGAAAACAAGATTTAGTCCAAAAGTCCATATTGAACACGAAACAAAGGACCTGCTTTAAATGGTTTGGTTCATTGTCACCCCATATTACTGAAAAGGTGTTGAAACTAGATTGTCAAAGCACATACCATTTCTGTAGTGTATACGCTATATATATATATATATATATATATATATATATATATATATATATATATATATATATATATATATATATATATATATATATATATATATATATATATATATAACATATACACACAAACAAAACATTTTCAGCCTAGAATTTGACATGTGGAAAGCTTTTATAGTTTCGTCAGTAGTGCTAAATGCAAAACTATTAAGAAGTAATAAAAGATTTCTAATTATCAATGTTATCATTTTTGCCATTCCACTTCTTTTAAAAAATAAAGATATTAACAGATGTAAATTGCACTATTATTGCTGTCTTTCTTTAAAAAAAAATATAGATAATAAAAGAAAATATATGTCTGTTCATCTCACATCATATTGAATTAATAATAATGATATCAAATGTTAACAAACAAATATTGATTTTTTGATTTATTACCTTTTCTTTGAACATGAGTATAAATATGAGCATGAGTTAAATACAATACGATGATAGTCATTAAATTGTACCTAAAAAGCCATTAATTTATTTAATTTGAAAAACCTTTAAAATTTTTCATAGAGTTATCAGATTATTAATTGTAATTCATATATATAGTTATAATTATAATAATAAAAACTAAAACGTTTTCCGTGCAAAGAACACCAGTCACACATAAAATCTATATAAACTTACCATAAAACCTCCCAATTTTATCTTTTAAATGGACAAAGGTACGCACCCGAGAATCATTTTTGGAAGGCACGCCTTAATTGTTCGGCAGAGGTTGTACAACTCTTGTCCAATTTGGATCCCAATCGAACAAAATCGCATGAAATCTACATGCATTTAGTCCTTGGCACCCTCAGCCATTTGGTGTCTACCAATGTTAGCCCGTCACGGTGATCAGCAGAACTTCATGAATATAAACTAGTACAAGAAAGTGGCAGGTAGAACATTTTCAATGACGCCATTTGCAAAAGGAAAACCCCAAGGTGTCTCAAAAGCATAAAATGATGCGAGAGATGGAACAAAAACATGTAGAAGTCCTCTTTAAAAAAATTAATTAAAGGCCCATTTGTTTTCAGCATTTGAAGGAATAGTTAGCGGGTTAGAGTATATTGGAGTGGGTTGGAATAAATGAAGAGCATTTCTTAAAAGAGACTGGAGTAGATTGGAGGAGGTAGGACCAGGTGGTAGGTTCGACATGCTTAAAAAGGGCCCAAAGTAGATTGTTGATGATAAAATAAATAATTTTGAATAAACATATCTACCAGATAATGAATGAGTTCACTCATTATTGATGCTTTCATAGAGTTGTGACAATTAGGTCAATCGGGTTGTGTTTGGGTTTATTCATATGAGTTCTGGTTACTACTGAGTTTTTGAAGTATCATGTCAATGCAAGTTCGGATAAATCCATTTGGATCAGGACACTCTTAAATCTTGGTTATTACCAGGTAATGTTGGGTTCGACTGCTCAACTGACCACATCATTTTGTATTCAACTAAAATATATGTTAGTTCTCAATTCTCAATATTGCTTGGTTCACATAGTCTACGCATTCAGCATACAAGCACACTTCTTCCTCATGGACCTCGATCGCTCTTATTCAAAGCCTATCACAGTAAGTTTTACTATGAAACTACAATGCGTACAATAAAAACATTAGCAATTGATTGGTTCTGATCAATATTTCTTTTTCCCCCCTACTGCTTTAGTTCAAGAACAAGTTGAGTCATGACAATTTTAGGTTAATGAGACCTCGAGTCGGATCATTTTTAGACATGGTGTCACTATTATGTCCGGTCAGCTAAGTCAGGTCAAACTCATGCTGGTTCATTTTCAAGTGCACGTTTAAAATTTTAATTAAATTTCAATTTAAGCTAGGTCGAGTGTTGAGTGTTTTACCCGAGCTGTTAAGTCGGGTAAAGCTTTGTCACTACTAGTTTTTAAACATATTAAAATTTCATTTAGATTTGTGTTTGCTTTGATTGAGACCAAATTAATTTTTTATAGACAACAACATTATTGAGGCATATGCCATTTAGAATGGTTACACATTATGTTACCAATAGAAGAGAGACTACTGAAGTTGTTCCCTTTTCATTATGACAATGGACAACACAGATGTTATGATAAACCCAATTACCATCATATGATTGGTTTTATTGAAGTTGTTCCCTTAACTAGTTTCACTTCGAGTCACAAACCAATGGCCATGATTCAGGTCTCAAGTCAAAATTTGGATTAAATGGTCATTCCACTTGAAGACTTAAGAGGACCATGTTCATGTATGTACTAATTTTACAAGGTCTTGACGTGGAGAAGGTTAGGAAACTTAAGCTAGGCTGTTTATATATCTTAGCAAAATGATGAATGTGTTGTTATATGATACTTCTTTAATTGAAAATTAAATGTCTTGTCTCGATTAGAAATTATGTAATCATACATTTTAAAAAGCGTGTGGTCCAATATTGGAAGGATGCTACTAGCGCTGGCATAAAGTTGTCCAATCCTAATACATAAATGTGTCCGACCTAGAAAAACCAGGTACGATCATGAATTTTTTGTTCGAATTTTAAATTTGAACATAACATTTTTCGTATTTCTATTTTCTAAACCCGATTTTCACCCGAATTTAGCCTTATCTGGATTATCTGATCCGAAAAAAACAGTGGTACTGGACATCAATTTCTTGTCCGAATTCAAAAATTGCCCAATTTATCTGACCTAAATTCGACCTAAATTCGAATTTTTACTCGCACTACACATATCGTAACCAGCTCATGATAGTATCTGACGGTGAAAATGCCCAAAAAAGTTTGGCCTAATTTGCAGGGGACTTTGAGGTTTTCTTGGGACATTCGAATATTAATTTATATGGATCTAGCACTGATAACCTTATTGAGTTGGCAAAATTTATTTAACATGATATGACCAAATTGATCTCCTTTTCCACTACCTATCTTCTCTTTCATCCTCATCCTCTCTCTCATCTCTTGACTTTACTGCATGTAGCCCCAATAATGTCATCATCAAGAAAGAGAAAGAAGATAAAGCCATCCTCAAAACAAGAAATTGGGACTGAGCAGCTACAGGTGAAGCTCCTGTTCTACGAGAGCAAAGAGGAGAAATAGAGAGGCCTTGGCCCCTTGGTTTTCTTTTTTTTTTTTTTAACACATTAACTGAATATAAATTAGCAGTTTACAATTACAATCAATCTTGTAAATTACTAAGTACACTATTCACTTGTAAATTAACAGTGAGCCTTTGTGTTTTTGGTGCACCTATCAGTAAGGATGATATTAAAGAAGCCCTAAAGAAAATGTCCAATGCGAAGATAGAGGGATCAGACCAAATAAAGATAGAAGTGTGGAAGTATTTAGGTGAAATGGGATTAAACTGGCTAACAAAGCTATTCAGTGTTATTTTTGAAGGGGAGTCTTTGAGCGACGGTAAGGTTGTCTCCATATGATCAAAAGGTTTAGTACAGTCATCCCATTGTACAGGAACAAATGTGATATTCAGAAATTGCAACAATTATACTGGTCTAAAGATGCTTAGTCACAATATGAAGTTATGGGAAAGGGTTATGGGAAAGGATGATTGGGAGAAGATACCGAAAGGATATTTTAATATCAGAGAACCAATTTGGTTTTATGCCTAATAGATCGACCCTTAGAAGACTCATAGAATTGTATAAAGATAGAAAGGTAGATCTTCACATTAGTGTTCATAGACCTAGAAAAAACATATGATAGAATTCCGAGTAAAGTATTGTGGAGATGCCTGAAAAAGAAAGGAGTGATGTCTTTGTATATTTGAGTTATTAAGGATATATTTGAGGGAGATAGGAGGAGTGTTAGGACACTAGAACGGATTGGTATGAGCTTGTATCAGGTTTTTGCTTTAAGCCCTTTTCTTTTTCACTTTGGTTATGAATGAACTTACGAAAGGGATTCAGAATGAGTTACGGTAGTGTATGTTATTTGCAAATGACATTGTTCTTATTGATGAGACTCGAGAGGAAGTTAATGACAAATTGGAGTGATAGAGACATACACTTGAGTCTAGAGGTTTTAGAGTAAGTAGATCGAAAACCAAATACCTGCATTGTTGTTTAAGTGGAAGAAAAGACGAAGGGGGAGAAGTCATCATTGATGGGATGATAATACCAAAGCTCAAGAAGTTTAAATATCTAGGCTCGATGATTCAACAAAAAGCGGATATTGACGATGGCATTAACCAACGCATAAAAGTGGGTTGACCAAAATGGATGTATGCTTCATGTGCGCTGTGTGATAAAACGATGCATGTAGGATTAAAAGGCAAAGTTTATCGTATAGTAGTAAGACCTTTTTGTCGTATGGATTGGAGTATTGACCTATAAAAAAGAGACAGGTTTAAAGGTTGATGGTAGTAGAGATGAGAATGATTAGATGGATGTGTGGCTATACGAGGGTAGATAGAATTAGGAATGAAGTAATTAGAGATGTAAAGTGGCCCCCATCGAGGATAAGATGAGATAAACTAGACTCAGATAGTTTGGTCATATGATGAGAAAGATATGAATGCTCTAATGAGGAGATGTGACAGGATTATGACAGACGAAGAATTACTTTTCCATATAAGGAAGTATGGTATATGCATTGGCAACATTTGACTATGACGAGAGCTGATGTTGCTTGTGTTGTTCATGTGCTTTCCTAATATATCCATAATTCCTGTGCTACTTGCATGCACAATGTTAAGCGCATTTTAAGGCGTCCAAAAGGCATGTCAAGTTATAGTTTTGCAACTTCATCTTGCTATCACTCATTCAGTGATTAGGACTTATTCAGATGCTGACCAGGTTTATTGCAAGGACTCTTGCCACTCCATTATTGATTGTGCAATGTCTGTTGGACTCGCTCTTATTTCCTGTGCTCTAGGAAACAATCTCCTATTTACAAATCTTCTATTGAAACTGAATACAAAAATGCTGCCTATACTGTTGTTGAAACAATATGGATATGCAAGCTCCCTTCTGATCTTGGTGTACAACTCATAGTCCTACTCAAGGTGTATTGTGATCACGTTAGTGATCCACACATGGTTTTGAATCTAGTTCAATATGATATAAGCGAGCACATTGCAGTTGAGAAACATTTTATGTGTGGGCTTCTAGCTAGGTATATCCATATTATGTTTCAATTAGCAGATATTTTTAATCACTAAGTGGTTCACTTCTAAATTATTTGATTTCCTCATGGACAATCTATCCATGCACTTCCCTAAATAGATTGAGGGCATAATAGTATATGAAGACAAAGTTTTAATTTTGTATTTTTTCCCTAAATATTATGAATAGAGTCTTAAGCTCCCCACATCAAGCCAAAGTCTCGCAATTACATTCATAAATAGGCTCAGTGGTAGAATGCTTGGATTCCAATAGGAAGATCAGGGTTCAATTCCTATTGGATTACGTGTGAAAAGTTTACCCTACCAGAAAACAAACCCCCTTTGTAATATGATTATAGGCATTGAACATCAATAATCTCACCCCTGTGGGTAGGTATTGGAGGAGAATAATCTTACTTTGCAAGTTGGGCATCACAATGCCTAGGCCACCTTTGAGCCTACTTATTTATTTACTTTTTAGACCGCAAACAAGTGAACAGAACTTTGACTTGATGGAGCAATGACATGGACGATCATTTTGCAACCATTGATAACATGGGCATAGTATGTGGACCAACCTGTGAGCAAAGAAGAGATAGCCAAGGTTCCTACATAGGCTAAATTCCCGAAATTACACTTGAAATTTTGGGGAAGGGCTATTCCTTAGCAAAATTGCCAACCTTGTGTGGAGACCATTAGCCACATATGAATAGACTCAAGATAAATCCAAGATTAAATATGCTCGAGTCTTGATAGAAATGAACATTAATAAGCCAATCCCTAACACCCTCACCTTTATGGATGAGAGAGGGGATATAATCTTGTAGGATGTGAATTTTGAGTGGAAGCCTCTGAAATGTGGCTTCTGCATCATGTTTGGCCATCATGAGTAAGAGTGTAGGAAGATCGTAAAAAGAGTTAGGAAGTAAGGAACCCATTGTTGTCCTATAGAGACATTAGCTATAGGGGAACCTATACAACCTAATGAGGACACAAGAAAAGGAAGAGACTTACATTACATTAGAAGAGCAGTCTATTATTGCTATAGTGAATATGCATTGCATCACCCCTTCGGTAGTTATAGCATTCCAAAATAGTTGACCCTTTAGCTAAGTAAAATGGATGGATATGCCTTATGAAGTATTAGAGGCCTGAATGGGCCTAACAAACAAGATGTTGTTAAATGCTTCATGCAACAGAATAAGTGTCCTTTCTTGGGCATAGTTGAGATAAAGGCAAGAAAAGCAGTTTAAGTTGGAGTTAAGCAAGCTATTTGTCCTTCATGGAGCATGGTTACTAATGCTTCTAAACATAAGAGGGGAAGAATCTGAGTGTTGTTGGATGCTAATAATATTCAGGTGGATATATTTAAAGCACACCATCAATTTATACATGTAGCTATACATACATGGGATCGAAAATCAGTACTCTATATTACCATGGTCTATGGTCTAAATGAAACCAACGGCAGAGACATTTTATGGAAAAAAAAACTCAGAATGCTTGGTAGAACAATTACAAAATGTTGGGTAATAAGTGCAAATTTTAATAGTCTAATGAGGCATAAGGAAAGGATTGGAGGATACTCAACCCTTGCATCTAAATTGATTTTTTTAATAACTTTTTGAGTGCTGCATTACTTCAAGAATTGAGATTTATGGGCTCACAGTTTACATTGAGTAATAAGTAAAGGACTACTAGAGTCTTCTCTAGACTGGATAGAGTGTCAATCAATGGAGCTACAGTACACAAATACTTTGATGATATTTATTATGAGGTATTACATGAAGGGGTATCTAATCACTGTCCACTGCTAGTCCATCTTAAGGCTAATCATGAACTAAAGTGGACACAGTTTAAGTTTTTTAACATGTGAATGAGCAACTCAGAATTTTAGAAAATTGTGGAGTCCCTTTGGCACATGACAACTCAAGGGCTCTCCCATGTTTAGTTGGTGAAAAATTTATCTAATCTAAGAAAAATACATTTGAAAAACCTTAAAAGATTTTAATTTCGTGGCATCTAGGCTAAAGTTAAAAAATCTCAAGTGGATATATTTTTCATACAAAGGGAGACATGTAGAGATCCCCACAATGATGGACTACGTTTCAAGGAAAAGGAGGCTATTACACAATATAACTTATCTGTGAAAGCTGAAAGAGAGTTTCTCAACAAAAATCTAAGGAAAGTTGTTAAGTTTGGCTGATCAAAACAAGGGGTTCTTCTATGCAAGTTTCATAAATATACAGTACAATAGCTCTATTACTGCAATGCCAAAATGCCAGCGGTTGCATAACTTGGGATAAACAAGAGATTGGTCATAACTTGGTTAGGTATTTTTAGGAGTTCCTGGGGGCAAAGATAAAACGTATTAATTTCAGCTTCTGTTGAACTCATCATGTACGGGTGGGGCTTTATTGAAGAGTAGTAAAGAATGTTGCTCAAACTTGTTTCTGCAACAGAAAATAAGCAAGCCATTTATGCAATTGGATATGATGAAAGTCCATGACCAAATGATTTTTATTGGTATTTTTTCATGGCAATCCTCGAACATTGTAGGACATGAGGTATATCACGTTGTCAGGATTTCTTTACCCATGAAAAATTAATGTTGGCTATGATACCAATAGTGCCTAATCCTATCAGAGCACCTAATTCAAGGCCAAGTGCATACTGTAATTCCATTTATAAATGCATATCTAAACTGATGAGTGAGAGATTGCTTCTGTTTCGGAGCCTAATTGATGAATCACAAGGGATTTTTATTAGTGGCAAATCCCACAACACCATGATATGTGGCAACTTGGTTGAACTTTATGGTAGGAAAAAATATCACCAAGATGCATCATGAAGGTCAATTTGAAAATAGCCTATGATTTGGTGAGGTGGGACTTCATCTAGAAATTCTTGATAGGTTATAGTCTCCCTAAATGTTTTGTGCAAAGAGTTATGGTGTGCATCATAACTGGTAGGTTCTCTATCAAACTCAATGGTGAAAGTTTTAGATATTTTCCTAGAAAGAGGGGGTTAAGGCTAGAGATGGGTAATGTATCATGTTGGGTAGGATTCATGTTCATGCCAAACTTAAACAGGTTGAAAACCCTTGAACCTACGGCCGACCTGTTTAATAAATGGGTTGAAAAAGCTCAACTTCGATTATTTCACATTCAAACGAGTTGATTTGAATCTAGCACATTTAGACAAAATAGTAAATGTGGTCTGGAAGTCCTAAACATTTTAATATTGCTTGCCCAAGAAGAGAGAATGCTATAGAAAAATGAGCATCAAAGCTGCTAGTGTCGTGATGGTAGGGACCCCCATCCTCTAAACCTCCGACTGTAGGGTGAGCGTACGTGATGACTAAAAAGAAAGTTGCAGTTTCTAGTATGATAGTCACTAGAATTCTCTTTTTAAATTCAAAGTCATTTTATGTTTTATTTGATTCATCTACCGCCCATTCATTTATATCCACCCGAACTATATTACAACTGGACTTAGAAAATGATAAAGTGTGGGCCAACTAAAGAATAATCTTGCCAAATGGACAAGTGGTGAAGTGTCCCATCCTCTATGAACACGTTCCTATCGTGATTGGGGAGCGTGTGTTTCCTAGGAATTTAATTTAATTTGACCTATCAAAATTTAGTGTAATTTGGGGATGGATTGGTCAACCACTCATGGGACAAAAATTAATTGTGAAAACCTTAAAGTCACTTTAAAAGGCCGATCATGCTTTCATAGAGAAAGGAACGGAAGGGAGTATCTCATAATCTCAATTATGAAGGCTAGCAAGCTATTAAAAAAATGTTGTATAGGATATCTGTGTTATGCTACTGTGGTTAAAGGAAGAAGATGAAAATAGAATACATTCCTCTAGCGTGAAAATTTTTTGATGTCGTTCATGAAAAACTACGTAGCTTACCTCTTCAAAGAGAGATTGATTTTGAAATTGAACTAGTTCTTAATGCAAAGACTATTTCAAAAGCCTCATATAACATGACCCCATCGTATCTGAAAGCATTGAAAACCTAATCGGATGAATTACTATAGAAGGCGTTTATTAGGCCAAGTGTGTCATCATATGGAGCCCTAGTTTCATTTATGGAAAAAACGAACGGAACCCAGAAGCTTTGTATAGATTACAGAGAGTTAAACAAAATTACTACCAAGAACAAGTACTCGTTGCCCCAAATAGATGACAGGTTTGACCAATTGCAAGGAGTTGGGGTATTTTTGAAAATAGACTTGAGGTCTAGTTATTGCCAATCTAGAATTAAATCAGAGGACATTTCCAAAACTACTTTCAGGACTAGATATGGTCACTATGAATTTACTATGATGCCCTTTGGACATACAAATGCCCTTGTTACATTCATAGATCACATGAATAGGGCTTTTAAGCCTTACTTAGATAAATTTGCCGTGGTATTTATAGATGATATTTTGATGTACTCTCATGACCAGGAGTACCACGCCAACCATTCGAGGATTGTGACTGAGGTGACATTTTTGGGCCATATTATTACTAGAGAAGGACTTAAAGTTAATCTTTAGATAGTAAAAGGAATTACTGAATGGCCCCTGCTAGCCAATGTTACAGAAGTAAGAAGCTTTCTTGCTTTAGCTAGATACTGTAGGAGATTTCTGAAAGATTTTCTGAGAATAGCATCATCGTTGACCAACTTATTGAGAAAGATGACTAAGTTTAAGTGGTCACACAGATGTGAGGAGGTATTTTAAGAATTGAAGGGGTGGTTGACTACAACTCATATCCTTACTTTACCAGTTGAGGGTAAGGAATACACCATTTACAGTGTTGCCTCTAGGAATAGTTTAGATTGTATGTTAATGCAAGATGATAAAGGAATAAAACCCTCTAAAAAGAATTATCCACCTCATTATTTGCAATTAGCGACAGTAGTTATTACATTAAAAATTTGAAGATGTTATCTATATGGGGTGCTATATAAGATTTACACCAATCATTAAGTTTTAAAGTATATCTTTACTTAGAAAGAAATCAACCTAAAGCAGCATCGATGGTTGGGGTTACTTAAAGACTATAATCTGTAGATTTAATATCATCCAGGGAAGGCAAATGTCATAGTAGACGCATCGAGTAAGAAGGCCTAGCAGAGTTTAGACACAATAATAGTTACCCAGCCTGGCATCTTAAGAGACCTCGAGAATATGGGTATTAAATCTGTGGCATGTGGGCCAACACGTGGGTTGTTATCATCACTAGAAATACAACCTTCCATAGTAGAAGAGATTAAGTTAGCCCAAAAGGATGATGCTAAGTTGGAGAGTCTCAGACAGAATGTCGCACAGGGGAAATCATCTAACCTTGTGATACATGAGGATGGAACCTTAAGGTTTCCAAATCAATTATGTATGCCGATTAAGAACTGAAAAGAAAGACTCTAGAAGAAGCCTATAATACTCTTATTTAGTGCATCTAGGAGGAACAAAAATGTATAAAGATTTGAGGCAATACTTTTGGTGGAATAATATTAAAAAGGAGATTGTAGAGGATGTAGATAAGTGTCTGACCTACTAGAAAGTGAAGGCTAAACACTAATGCCCAGTAGGTGAATTGAGACATTTGGAAATTACCAAATTGAAGTAGGATACAATCTCAATAGGCTTTGTTATAGGATTACCCCGTTCGGCTTCGAAAAAGAATGTCATTTGCGTTATTGTCGATATATTCACTAAATCTGCCCATTTCATACCAGTTCAGGACACTTGGCATGTAGAGGTGTTAGCACAATTATACATCAAACAAATAGTCCGGTTGCATGGTATACCAAAAGACATAGTATTTAATAGAGACAAAAGATTTCAGGGCCATTTTGGCAAGCCTTGTAGAAAGTTTTTGGAACTAAGCTAAATTTCAGTAGTTCATATCACCCCGAGATCAATGGACAGACTGAGAGGGTGAATCAAATCTTGGATGATATGCTGAGAGCATATATGCTTGATTTACAAAGAAAATGGGAAGATGATTTACCCTTGGTAGAATTTTCCTGCAATAATAGTAATCAGCCTGCAAACAAGATGGGTCCTTTTGAGACATTATATATGAGGAAATACATGACACCCTTATATTTAGCGAGATGGATAAAGTATTGATTATAGGGCCCAAATTGATTCAAGAGACCACTATGAAGGCAAGAAAGATTCAAGAACACATCAACGCTGCTTAGAGTCGGCATAAGAGTTACGCTAATAGAAGAAGGCGACCATTAGAGTTTCAGGTGGGAGAGTATTCCTAAAAGTATCGCTTGTAAAGGGTGTGCGGAGGTTCAGGGTCAGAGGAAAAGTTTAGTCCTAGGTATATCAGGTCTTATGACATTGTTGAAAAGTCAAACCCCGGAGGTTATAGGCTGCCGATGGAACTAGAGCATGTGCATAATTGTTTCCATGTTCACAGCTCAAGAAGTATATTCCGGACCCTCATTGTGATAGAACCTATGGAAGTAGCTGAAAACTTGGTTTATAAAGAACGTCCCATGCAAATACTGGATGACAGAGTCAAGCAGCTTCATAATAAGAACACCCCTCTAGTAAAGGTTATAGGAGCTAACCACACTTCATCTGAAGCCACATGGGAGATAGAAGAATATATGAAAAACAACTACCCTTACTTGTTTGAGGTAAATCTAGGACAAAAATTATTTTAAAAGGGGAAGGTTGCAATGGCCCAAACCTAAATCATGATCTAATTATTTTTGTTAATCTCCATTGAAACCAATAGTGGGCGCTCCCTTTCAATTTAACATTTGTATAATTTATGCAACTATAGGTTGAAACGACGAAATAACCTCGAAAAGAAATTTAATCATGTTCCATATTAAATCATTCAGAAGTTATAAATGAATACATGAATAAATGGATAAAACAAATTAGCATACTCATAAAATTCTGTAATCACGGAATATATAAGTATACCTATGCTCGTCTATTTTGTACAAATAAACCATAATAATATGTGAAATAAAATAAACAAAATGCAAAGAATAAATTAATCAATATAGCTGAGGTTTATAATTACTCCTAATACAGCATGAAAATGCTATTAGTAGCCTAAAAAAATACTAGCCCAAATAGCCATTAGACTTAAAGGAAAAAAAAGAGAAAAGGAATATAATAAAACATAATCACAAAAATCTAGAATGGGGAAAAATCAAAAATCCAAGAATTTACTACAGTTGAAATTTAGTAAAATTAAACCACCCCCTTCGTCTTTTTTCCCCTTCCCCGTCAGACCCCCTCGCTTCCTTTGCATCCCCCTACTTGCCAGCCCAGCCCGCCTAGCTAGCTGCCTACCGCCCTGCAGTCGCCGACCATCGTACCCAGTCACCACAAGAGCTACCGCCACCATCTCTTCCCACCTTCTCCGAGCTTTGTTCAATTGAGGTTGGGAAGGTGATCGAAGCCCTAAACCCTCTTTTGATTAATTTCAGCATTTTTGGTTGTTGATTTTGTTAGTGAATGTTCTGTTTAAATTAGAGAAATGTTAATTTGTGATTATCTAGAGTTTTGATGATGACTTTGAGCCTTTGATATATTTGGGAGTTTATGGGTGGTTATGGTGGAACTGGAGTTTGGAGGTTGGAAGTGATATTATATATATATATTTTTTTTCCATTTGATTTTGTGAAAGTTTGAGAAATTTTAGTTGTCATTGAATAAAATTAGTTAGGTATGTGTGTATGTT
Organism: Carnegiea gigantea; assembly: GCA_029747015.1. Lineage (NCBI taxonomy): Eukaryota > Viridiplantae > Streptophyta > Magnoliopsida > Caryophyllales > Cactaceae > Carnegiea > Carnegiea gigantea. The sequence goes on from JAKOGI010000989.1 coordinate 113,915, forward strand.
GTGTAATGGCGCCGTCAAATGGGGTTGGGTAGCTTGAGGGTTAAGATGAGAGAAAGAGGAAAATTAGTCATCTTTGGAGGTTTGAAATTAATTAGATTAATATGAGTTTGTGCGTGAGCTTATAGAGATGGAATGGTATTAAGTGAGAAATTTCACTAATTATAGTAATTAAGAGTGTTGTGTAGCTTGAAGTCAAACAAGAGGACAAAGGAGGAAAATGTGACTTTTGAAAAAAATTGGGATAAATGCTCTGAGGTTAAACCTCTTAGTTGATTCAGGTAATGAGAGATAATGGATTAGAAGTGGTGTTAAAGACTAATTAAGTGTTTTATGACTCAAAAGGATGAATGTAAATGTTGATGATGCACAAGGAGATGACTAAACGGTTGTATTATGTTTGCTTGGGTAACAAATGATCCATTCTCTTGTAATCAAAACAAATAAATACGAGGCAAAGTCTACTTGGGCCTAAAAGAGCATAAGTGTCTCATCGCAGATAACCCAAGACCGTCAATTGGACTTGCATAGCCTTAAGCTCCTTTTAGAAATAACTCTGTAAAACTAATGAATTTGTCACTTCTAATGACAAAAATAAGAATAACAATAATAACAATAGCATTGACAATAACGATAATGATAATAAGAATAATATAACTATAATAATAAAAATGGCGATAATGATGTTGGCATTAGTGATAAAGAACAAAACAAGGTTAAGACTTACAATATTAATGAGAACGTTCATAATATAAACCTTAAAAACAACAACAATATTAGAAGAGGGGATAAAATAAAAGGGGGGAAGAAATCAAATACTGCACTTAAGTAAATAATGGTTGGTGTATTGATAATTAAGAAAAGAACCAAAAGAACTTTTGAATTACTTATTAAGCTTATAATTAATAAAACTATCTCAAATATTACTAACCATAGAAAAATATATTTGGAGCAGAAATGAGGCCATGTCTATCATTTCAAGCCTGAAACAAACATTTTATACAAAGGCTAGATATTTCAAATCCAAACATGTGCTCTTCGAAAACTCATATGTTTCTCAAAATCACATAAATTTTGTACAACATTTGTGGAATGAATCAGTTTGAAGTAATATTTTGTCACATAATTAAGTGGCCTCATCGATTATTAAGCATTAGGGCTTATGCGCCTAAGTTTAACCATGTAGCTTCAACTTAGGCTTCTCAATCGACCTAGGAGGTATGCTCCTACCTCAATGATCACCTCAGATGTCAACAGGGGTTCCACTTTCATATGATAACCTGTAAAACAGGTTACCGCTAAACTCTCTCAGCAATTTTTGAACTAAAATAAATTAAAAAATGGGTGCCCAATTAACTAGAATATGAATTTTTTTTACAACATGGGGGCATATGAACTGGGCTTTAGCTCACCTTTCTAAATGTTTTTTGTATTTCTTGTTTAGGTAAAAGATCAGTGAATAGCCCTCCTCCTACCAAACCCCAGGGAGACAAGAAATAGAAGGATGTCTTTGTACCTTTTTGCTAATGGCTAGCGATAGATGCTCATAGTGATTCAAGACTAGCATAAAGCCTTGAAAATACTGGGAAGATGGGTCATCTGTTTCTTTTTTCGGACAAACTCACCTAATGTAGGGTTCAAAGAAAACCCTAATTAAGTTGTAATTTTGTTATGTAAGATGAATAGTACTATGGATAGATTTTCTGAATGTAAAAGTTATGCATTATAAATGCATAGTTACAGGTAGCTTGTCGGACTTGGAATGCCGTTAATGCCTCCAATCGATAAGACTTTCGCTGCAATTATGAGTGATAAATGATTATAAGATGACTAGGTATTTAGAAATTGGTGACGTTACTAGCCTCGAATCCAAACAAGGAAGGACTGGCATATAGAGTATAGTTAATGCAAATGGAATAATGTGCACTAACCTAGTACAGATTCATAGAATCATTATAGCTTTTTATGAAAATCTTTTGGAATATCTACCCCCATGGTACCAGTTCCCTCTGAAGTTTTTTTGCAAGGTGAATCTCTCACTATTGTGCAATGCAAGAATTTATGGTGGTGCCAAGTAAGGATAAAATTAAACATGTCTTATGGGATATTATTGCGATAAAAGCCCTTGCCCCAAATAGTTACTCCTCAACTTTTTCAAGAAAGCTTGGCCAATTGTAAGTTGTGAGGTATGCCAAGATGTGTGTGACTTCCTCCAGAATGCCAGAATGCTCAAGTCTATAAGCTCCACCTTGATTACCCTCATTGTTAAGGTTGAGAACCCCACTAGTGTGCAAAAATATATACCCACAGGCTATTGCTCTACCACTTACAAGGTCATTGCAAAACTTTTAGTATGCAGAATTCAAGTAGTGCTGCAAGAGTTAGTAGGCAAGGAGCAAAGTGCATTTGCAAAAGGGATAAATATCCATGATAGCATCCTACTAGAACATGAGCTTGTTTATAAATATAATAGAAAATCTATCTCCCTTAGAATCATGATTAAAGTTGATATCAAAAAAGCATATGACTCTTTTAACGGGCTTTCATCATGCAGATTTTGGGGGGGCTGGGATTTTCAAGTGAACTTACATAGCTTATTTTTGCTTGCGTCTCTAGCGCTTCCTTCTCACTTTCTATTCATGGTGGTCAGGCACGACGGATTAAGAGTAGAAGAGGGTCAAGGCAAGGGGCTCTACTATCCCCCTATGTAGTTATGTTGTGTATAGAAGTTTTTAGCTGAATGTGTAGGTTAGCTGTCCAGCACGGTAAATTCTAGTTTCACCCTAAATGCAGTTAATTCAGTTAACGCATAGTGTTTGCTGATAATCTACTCATTTTCACAAAAGGTAATGTCAATGCTATGAAGGGGCCAACCGATATTCTACATCTATTTAGGGATGTCAGCCCCAAGGCTTAGAGCAAATCATTCCAAATCTTGTATCTAATGTTGGTGGCACCAATGTGGAGGAGCAACAAGCTATCCTATAAAATTGTGGATTTACTATAGGTGAATTTCCTTTTCGTTATCTTGGTCTGCCCCTTTCAGTAACTAGACTATCTTATAGCTTTTGTCAGCAGCCCCTAATTCAGAAGGTTTTGGCAAAGCTCAATCACTGATTTACTAGATTACTATCATATGCAGGGAGGAAGCAACTTATTTATTCTGTTATTTTCAGTATGCAATCCTTTTGGGGGGCTGCTTTTATCCTCCCAAAAAAGGTCATTCAAACTGTCGAGTCAACTTGTAGAGATTTCCTTTGAGCAGGCAGAGTGGATAAGAAAACAATGGCTTTTGTTAGCTGGAAAGATGTATATAGAGAGTACATCGAGGGAAGGCTTAATTTTAAGGAGCTACTTAGTTGGATCAATGCTTCATTGGCTAAGTCGTTATGGAAATTGTCTAGTAATGGAGGAAGGATATGGGGGATATTGGGTGCAGGCTTACCACTTCAAACGAGTGGATATCTGGCATGTTGGATGATATCTTCTGACTCATGGGCCTGGAGAGCTTTTATTAGACTAAGGGATAAGTTAATTTTCTCTTATAGAGACTTGTCTGCTCCATAAGTGCCCATTAACAGCTACATTCATACTACCTTTTATACTGCTAACATGTATGACACTCTTGGGTAGGGGGTAGGAACGCTTATTAGCACAAAACCATTTGGAGTCCTATAGTTATGCCTAGACATGCCTTTGTTAGCTGGCTTGCTACTAGCTGGAGACTTCTCACTAACGATAGACTTGCTCATCTGCTAGGCACAACTTTTCGATTGTGTCGCCTCTGCCAGTTGGAAGTAGAAAACTATGATCATTTGTTTTTTGCTTGTGCTTTTAGTCACACTGTTTGGGACAATATCCTTGAATGGTTAGGGTTTCCTATCAAGCATTGGTTATTGCACCGTGAGTTAGCCTGGTTCACCAATATAATGAAGGGGAAAGCCATAAGATCCAATGCAACAATTAATCCACTTCATATGGAAAGTTTGGAACTACTCCAAGTTCATGAACTAGCTGGTGTTACATTATATATAAAATCCAATATGTAGTTGTGTCAAGCTTGGTATGATTAACTGACATGACGAGGAGAGTCTTAATGCTTGCTATGTATTACCCTGGGATGACTTGTAATTGTACCTCTTTTGGAGCAATGAAATGTTTACATGTTCCAAAAGACAAGAACGTTTGAAGCCTATCCCTATTATTTCACTTGTAAGGGTTCTCTTATTCGTTTTCTAGTGTACAAGTAGGATGCTTATCTTGCCAAGCCCAAAAAAAATAAAAATAATAAAAAAACAGTCACACACACAGACCATACAATTAAAATAGACCTCTTTAAAATGAAAAACATATCTCCCTTAGGGTTTGTTTGGATAAGGAGTAAAGAAAAGTAAGGGGGAGTAAGGAGGAATAGGTACACTTCCTTACCCTTGTTTGAGAGTAACAAGAGGAGAGTAAGGAGGGATGATGAGGGATAACTCTTACTCTCCCTTACTCCCCATTTTTCCCATTTTTCTTACTCTTTAATTTGGGGTGTAAGGAAAAGTAAGTGGGGAGTAAAGGGGTTAATTTACTTATTTGCCCCCATAAAACTAACTATAATATATTTGAATATATTTTATAAGGGCAAATGTATCAATTCGTTCATTTACTCTTATTTACTCTTATATTCTTCCAAACAAAGGTAAATGCTTACTTCGCTTAAACTTCGAAACAAGGGTAAACAACTTACTTTTATTTACTCTCCCTTACTCCTACTCTTCCTGACTCTTATTTACTCTTACTCCTCTTAATTACTCCCCTCCCAAACGGACCCATAAGGCTATAATTAATATTTCCTCCAAATAAAGAAATTTTCCTATGAATATGAATTTTTATCCTATGAAAAAAGCAAATGCAATGATAGCATTAGGATTAGTTTGCCACAAATTACTCCATCCATTTCAAAACAATCATCTATTTTTCCTTACTAGTAAGATGTTCCAATCTCCTTTGTAATGCATGTTTGATTCAATCGCCTTATTCCTGGTAATTTTTAATCTTTAAATTTTAAATTTTGAAATTTTTTTCTACATGTTTGTACATCCTAAGAGATTTAACATATTTTTAGTAATTTTTAATATTTATCACATTTTCAAAGTATTTTTATAGATTCCTGTAGTCCTTATATATTCTATAGATTCCTGTAGTCCTTATATATTCTAGATATATATATATATAATATATATATATATATATATATATATATATATGTGTGTGTGTGTTGTGCGTGCGCGCGCGCGCGCACGCGCGTGTATGTATATGTATATATGTATATATGTATATACATATTATATATATATATAGATATATATATATATATATATATATATATATGTATATATATATATATATATATATATATATATATAGTATATATATATATATATATATATATATATATATATATATATATATATAATATATATATATATATAAGTGAATTGCTTCATGGTATATAGATAAGCGCCAACTTTTTATTGGTCGTTCACAAGCAATAAATACATATGAAAATTGAAGAAAACATTAAGAACACCAAATTTTAGTGGAAAATTAAAATATATTTAACATAAAACTTTATTTCACTTCAGGAATGCAGTACAAAGTAAAAACCTATATGTTTATTTTTCTTGCATCTAATTGTTGACGAAAATTTTGTAGATTTATCTAATTGAACTCTCATTGTCTTTATATTTTTATTCTTTCATAATTCATTAATATTTTACGTATATTTCAGTAGTTTCAAGTTGATATGATCTTTTAAAATAATTTTTAGGTTATTTTTATTGTAATTAATCATTTAAATAAGTATTAATTGATGATCGAAAGTACAAAATTTACTCTAGTATTTATACACAGTTCTATAAATTTTAGATTCTGTCTTTTGTTCTTCCCCATTTTTTTATAAATTCTAATGAAACACAATGAAAAAAAATCCTAAAAGACAAATCAATCTAGCAAATAACAGTTAACACTTTTAACCTAATTGGTAAGGTGACAAATGATGTGGCCATTTGATACTATTGTTATATCATACGACCAGTTGTAAAGATTGTACTGTACATTCGGATTTTGCTTACTAAAAATATTATACAGTTCGCTAAAATTTTATGTTGTACATGTACACATGGTTTCGCTCACAACAAATATTTTACAGCTCATTTTAGTGAGTTGGGATACATTTTTAGTTAGCAACATGGTTGACACTTTAGTGAGTTAACAAGTACTTTTAATGAGCAGACCCAACCCAATGAATCCTATACATTTGCATGAAAAATGTTGTATAACTTGCTAAAGTATGCTAATGTACACCCAAATTTGCTCACTAAAAATCTTGTACTTCTTACTAAAATACTTCTAGTGAGCTAGGGACACTTTAATAAGCTAATAGATCCTTTTAGTGAGCAAACCAGACTGAGACAAATATGTCACAAGCCAAGTGAATAATTCTTCTTGTACGGAATTATGGTGCCTACCCCCAAATTAGGGTGGGGAGAGAGAGAGAGAGAGAGAGAGAGAGAGAGAGAGAGATATATATATATATAATAATATATATATATATATATATATATATATATATATATATATCAAACTAAGGTTTACATGATACAAGACTTATAGATACAAGGCCCAATATAAACATAAATACATATACACTATTACACCCCCTCAATCTGTGTGGGGTGCAACAACGGACAGATTGGCCTTGAACTGATGAAACTTCTGTGATGGCAAGCCTTTAGTGAAGATGTCAGCAACCTGAGACTGGGTTGGAATGCACTTCACTTGAAGATGATGGTTCGTGACGAGTTCACGAACAAAGTGGTAGTCTACTTTAATATATTTGCTACGACTATGAAGAACGGGATTTGTAGCAAGATAGGTGGTAGAGATGTTATCACAGAAGAGACGAATAGGTGCTTGTACCAGGATTCCCAAGTCAAGAAGAAGCTGGCGAAGCCATTGTATCTCAGCAGTGGTGTAAGCAGCAGCACGATACTCAGCCTCAGTAGAGGAACGAGAGGCAGTGGGCTATTTTTTAGAGCACCAAGAGATGAGATTGGAGCCTAAGAAAACAGCAAAACGCATAGTAGAGCAACAACTGTCAGGGCAGCCAGCCCAGTCGGAGTCACAGAAAGCGACCATGAGGTCCAAACGTGAGTTGGCTTTGAAAAACAAGCCATGATCAGTAGTACCCTGTAGATACCTGAAAATACGCTTAACAGCATGAAGGTAAGAGATACGAGGAGCATGCATAAATTGGGAAACTACATGTACGGCATAAGCAATATCAGGTCTAGTCATGGTAAGATGCTGCAATGCCCCAACCATGCAGTGAAACTCAGTAGGATCAGTAAGTAATCACCATCAGTAAGGGAGAGTGTGGTTTGTGAAACACACGGGGTGTGCACAGACTTAACAGTATGTAGATGGAATTTCTTGAGCAGGTCAGAGACATATTTATGTTGAGAGAGAAAAAGACCGGAAGAGGTGCGCACCACTTGAACCCCTAGGAAGTAATGAAGGTCACTAAGATCCTTTATAGCAAACTGAGTGGACAACGTGGCAATAAAAGAATTAATGAGAGCAGGGCAATTACCAGTGAGGAGCATATCATCCACATAAAGGACAAGTATAAGTATGGTGGATTGATGACAATAAACGAACATGGAGGAATCAACCTTGCTACATATGAAACCTTTTGACAGAAGGAAGGAACTAAAACGGTGAAACCAAGCACGGGGTGCTTATTTCAAACCATACAGGGACTTCTTAAGTTGACAAACATGGTGTGGAAAATGAGGATGAACAAACCCAGGAGGTTGTCACATATAAACTTCCTCATCTAGGTAGCCATCTAGGAAAGCATTTTTGACATCAAGTTGACGAATAGTCCAATTGCAAGAAATAGCCACAGATAGAATTAAACGAACAGTGGAGGTTTTAACAACTGGGCTAAAGGTTTTATGGTAATCAATTCCTGCCTGTTGGTGATTGCCAAGAGCCACAAGGCGTGCCTTATAGCGTTCAATGGATCCGTCTGAGGCAAATTTTGTTTTAAAAATCCACTTACAACTGACTACATTCATAGAAGGAGTGCACGGTACAAGCTCCCACGTATCATTTTCCAAAAATGCATTAAACTCCTCTGCCACAACATGACGCCATGTAGAGTGTTTAACAGCTTGCGAAAAGGAGGTAGGATCAGGATCCACATGCTCAGTGCTCAAAGATAAAATGCGTTTAGGTTTAAAAATTCCAGATTTGGCACGAGTTTTCATGGGATGTTGAGTTTGCATGGGAAACCGATCAGGAGCAGTGGAGATCGAGGTAAGAGCTGACATGGGCTGGGCTGACACAGGCAATGAAGGCTGCAACGATTGGTCTGGGCTGGACAGCCCAATAGAGCCAGAAGATGGGTCAGTCCTAGCAGGTGAGGTGGGCATTGTACGATCAAGAAGGGATGAAGGAGGTGTGGGCTAAGAGGAACATGCTGAGGCTGACACATGGGTAGGAGTGGCCACAACACTCAATGGGCTGGACCTCACGGGAGAAAGGACGTTGTATGGAGTGCATGAATGGATTGGGCCAGGCACGGACTGACACGAGTTGGGCAGACTAACTAAGGAGGTTGGAGTAGGAGAGCTAACCACCGTGGAGGGCAAAGAAGGGAAATCGGTGGAGGTAGATGATGAAGAGGCACACGTGGTGAGGAGCTCTAGGTAAGGAAATTTATGTTCATGAAATATAACATGATGACTTATATAGATACGACCAGTGATAGGATCAAGACACTTATAAGCCTTATAATGTGAGACATATTCAATAAAGACACACCGTACAGATCGAGGTTGATCGAGGTTGAAGTTTGTGCTTAGTGTAAGGAGTTAAATTGGGAAAACATAGCGACCCAAAAATGCGCAAAAAACTGTAATCAGGAGGTTTTGAAAACAATTTGAAAAAGGGGGATAGACCATTAAGAATAGGAGTGGGCAACCGATTCATGACATACACAACAGTTAATACAGCATCATGCCAGAAAGTATCAGGCATGTTAGCATCAATAAGCATGGTACGGGCCATTTCAACAATGTGTCGATGTTTGCGTTCAGCAACACAATTTTGTTGTTGAGTGTGAGGAGCAGATTTACGAAAATAAATCCCAGTGTTGACCATATGATTAACAAAAGGACCATTGTCGTACTCTCTGCCACCATCACTTTGAAAATAGGTAATCTTGGTTTTAAATAAATTTTCAACCAATTTTTGAAACTGAATGAAAACATGAAGAGCATCAGACTTTTTACTTATAGGATATAACCAAGAATATCGAGAAAAATCATCAACAAACAAAATATAATAGTTATGACCATTGGTGGAAGAAACACGAGAGTGCCATAAATCACTATATATTAAAAATAAGGGTCTATTTGAACAATGTTCAACCTCTGCAAACGGTAGTCTAGTAGATTTGCCTAAACAGCAGGAATCACAATCAGAAGAAAACCTAGTTGTCTTGGCAATAGACTTAGTAGAGTGAAGAAAGTCTAAAACCCTAGAACTGGTATGGCCTAACCGACGATGCCAGATGTCAGCCGAGTGATGGATTGTAAAAAGGGCATGTGGTGGAATGGGATAGAGATCTCCATTACTTCTGGCCCGAAGAAGAAGCTTTCCTGTGACCTTGTCCTGAATAGAAACGGAAAATGCATCAAATACAACTTGGCAATTATTGTCTTTGCATAATTGGCGTATAGAAATTAAATTATGTTTTAAATGAGGCACTTGAAAAACAGAATTTAACTTCAATGATTTGTCGGGAGTAGAAAGAACACAATTGCCAACATTAGTAATGGGAAGCTTGGCACCATTCGCGACAACTATTCGTGTAGAACCGGTATAAGGGATTTTCGAAAGAAAATTACCATCATAGGGGGTCACGTGAGCGGAAGCACCTGAATCAGGATACCACATGGTTTCTTGACCATCACCAAGAGACAAAGCAGCAAGGGAAACAGATTTAGGAGTTGGGCCTGTACTATGAGGGAAACGGGGACACTGAAGAGCAGAGTGGCCAGAGATAAAACAAATTTGACAGGTGAGATTGGGAGGGGCCGAGCCCAACAATCCAAACTGAGGTGAGGAACCTACATAGCAGCGGTTAGTGCCTGATGGAACACGAGTATCAAAGCATGATGAAACCGAATTGCTCATACACGTACCTGCAGCCACACTCCGAGACTGAGAAGTAGAGGACTGATTTCAATTCGATCGCCACCACCACTGCCACGGTTCTGACGGTTACGATTATTATACCGACCACCGCGACGATTAGTGTTATTATGACGGGTGTTGTTGTGAGGGCGGCTGTTGGATGAGGGTTGCGAAGAGGAGCCCGAGTGTTGGGTGGCAAGAGCCGGATGGTTGACGGTATGATCATCTCCGTCCAAGAGTCTGAGACGCTGTTCATGGAGCAGCAAGCGTGGCGTAGATCATCAAAGGTAAGTTGCAGAGGCAAGTGAGTTAAGGTGGTAACCAATGTTTCATATTCCCAACCGAGCCCCATTAAGGTATAGTGAACCAGATCAGTTTGTGAGACTGCGGAGTTGACAGAAGCAAGATTATCGGCAATAGTTTTGATTTCACGGAGATAAGCATCCATGGACTGGGTATCAGACTTGCGAATATTAGTGAGCATCCGTTTAAGTTCAAGAGCCCGAGCCATACTCTAATGCATGAACCGATGCATGAGACGGTCCCAGACATGGTAGGACGTGGGCGAATCACGGATGTCAATGAGAATCTCAGGAGACAAAGTAGCAAAGAGCCATGATCGGACACTTTGATCAAGTCGAATCCAGTCGTGGAAAGCCGGATTAATGTAACTCTCACCATGAGCAGAGGTAAGGGTGGAAGGGGGGGCTGGGCATGACCCGTCAACAAGGCCGAGCAATCCATGCGACACTAGCACAGCATGGAACTGAGTCTGCCAGGTCAGGTAATCTTCAGGGGAGGAGAGGCGGACTGTCACAAGATTTGTGATATTAGGAGCAGCCAAAGATAGTCCATGAGGAGAAGGAAGAGAAGTGGGTGGCACAGTTTGAAGGTAAGTGGCAAAATTCATGGCAGATGTAGTTGGATTTGCACTGGACGAACCGACCTCAAACGTGGAGTTAGAGACGCGATGCCCAGGAAGACGAAAAACGGAATCTTGACTGACAGAGGGAGGCACGTTGAGAGGCGAGGACAGGTGAGAATTGTAAGTTGCCGGAAAATTATTAAAATAAAAAGGATAGCAAGCTACCGGAGACGAGGAAGAAAGAAGAGGAATGGAGTTGGTGGAATGTGGGACTGTCAGCAGAGTAATAGTTGGTTCTGGTGGCTGTGAAGGAGCATGAACATGATGTGGGATTGCCTAGTTCGACACAGGAGCAATAGAGATGACCTCACTGTGGGAAGAAGGGGTGCTTGGCTCTACTGAACCAGAGGAGAGACCGAAGCAGTGTGGAGGTGGGATGTCGGCCATGGAGCTGGAGTTCCCAGTAGCAGCAGCGTTTAGAGAGAATAGGTTTAGGTTTAGGGTTTGGCTCTGATACCATGTACGGAATTATGGTGCCTACTCCAAATTAGGGTGGATATATATATATATATATATATATATATATATATATATATATATATATATATATATATATATATATATATATATATATATATATATATATATATATATATACTAGGGTTTACATTGTACAAGACTTATAGATACAAGGCCCAATACAAACATATATACATATACGCTATTACTTCTATTCACTTAGTTGTACAATATAATTTTTTCCGCTGATACTCATTGGGTTGAGTATGTAGAGGCATAACCACGTGTGGATTATCAAGTATCTGACGTCCATTAAATGGAAGAAATTGTCCTAACCTATAAATTGAATATATTAAAATGAATATTTCTAAGGTAAGGTTAATACCACATGTTACAATCAAGAAGGTTTGGTCAATACCCTAAGCCAAATTCTAACCTAAGCTCACTTCTAAACTAGTCCCTAATCTCTGTGATTAATTACAATAAATTCTACTAGAAAGAGCCATTCAAGAGTTACGTCTATATACTTGATTTCAAATCTAAATTTTAATTAAAATAAAGCATCTCTCATAAAGCTATTGATTATTGTAACCTTTGACAATGTAAAAATTAAAATATTTTTTAAGGATTGTTATAAATAATCAAAACTCTAACATTAACTAAAACCGTTCATATATTACAAAATATTTCAAAATTAGAAAATAAAATTCTCATTACATCCATATATAGCAGTCAGTGATAATTAATAATTAAGAAACTAGAAGACTAATTCGTGTATTGCATGGGACCAAAAGCTAATATTGTATTAAATCCTCCTAATTTTAATATGGATGCCCACAAGAATTAATGCGTATTATTAAAATTTCAAAGAACTGAAAAATGAACACCGTTGTATAAAAACTGTGGATCCACCACCGTAAGCATGTCAAGCTCTTTGAATATGGTCAACAAAATGATCAGAGTCAATGGGAAGTTAGAGCGACCTCACTCATCTTAATAGATTAAAACCAACCTAAACCAACTTGATCCTTCTTCTTGGTATGCTAGCCGTAATTCAAAATGATCTATATTATTAGTCTATTAATGCTAACCCTATCTAATTTCACTATTGCTTAAATGAACTGAAAGTTTAGTTTATATTGAACTGCACCTACTTATCTTTTTAGAAAGGTAAAAAAATAATTATTTAAGTAAAATTTTTTAATTTTTTTAAGTTGATGATTAAGCATGCTTTTTAATAAGAAATTTACTTAAGTTATCATTCTACGAACTATAATGAAATTTAAATGCAATGATACATCTAGAAATATTAACCTAAAAAAAAAAAAGGGTCTAACCCTATCCTAGTTTGCGATTTACCACGCTGAAATTGCAAATTGTTGGGAATAAAAGCAGGGACAAGGGACATGCATATATATATATATATATATATATATATATATATATATATATATATATATATATATATCGCTACAGATATTCAACGACATAGATATTTAATTAATGTATAGATGCATAAAACCAGAGGGACATCACAATGCACATGGGAACGCGGCATGGAATCAAAACTACAAGAGGTCGTAGTCAAAATCAGGTCAAGTTATGGTCAAAATCGGCGTACGTGATGCCCGCCCCTTGTATTTTATTACATCACTAAAATCCAAGCCCCTCAATTTTATGCTTTTTATAAAATAAATCACCAAACGGTGTCGTTCTGCTCCTCCCAGTCCAGCTCCTCTATTAAAGGGACCGAGGCTCACCGAATGAACCAGTGTGTGCATATCATCACTTCACATTACATTACATCCTGAAAAGACCTCATCACTAGTCTCTCTCCTAAGCTGACAATCACATCAAACTCTCGTGATCAGGTGCGGTGAGGGGCGGGGGAGATCATGGCAGGCGAGGCACAATCGCCATCGACGGCATCAAGGGTGATGAGCTGTGGACGCGAGGTGCATCATAATGGCCGTCTGATCCCCAAAAGAGGGAAAGTAAAGGCTGGGATTGTCTTAGCCCTGGCCCACGCTTTAGTTGCTCTCTTCTCCATCCAACATCGCGCTCAAATTAGATCGCTTCTTTGTGTCAGCTAATCCGTGAGAGAGAGAGAGAGCGAGAGAGAGGCTGGTGATATGACTTTGAACGTTGTGTAATTTTCTTCTTCTTTTTTTTTAATCGGAGAGTCACAGAGGTTCTTATAGTATAGTTACAACATAATTAGGAGGAAAAAAACAAACCTAAAACTTAATGTACACATGCTTTTAATATCGGCCATCAGGTCAAGACCTGATTGATTGAACATTGTGTAAATTTGAGCTTATAAATGTTAGAATTCAATTTTAGAATGATTCCTGCTACATTGTTAAATTTATGGGCACTTTCGAGTTTTCTTTTTGAAAGGGAAAAGGCCAATAAATTATTTTTTCATCCATTCAACACAATATTATTTGTACATTTTAGCAATTTGCTCGAATTTTTTCTCTTTGATGATTTGGAGGGGAATGAAAATGATCAATACATATACAAACATTGAAAAATAAATCTAAAATTTAACATATTTAAGATTTTGATTTTTGTTACTATATCAACAGCTTTGTGTTGGAAGAAATTATTCCCAAGATGTCATTAACATCAATTCAATATAACACCTAAGCAATATTCTTTTTCCAAATTGGAATGAAGGCTCTAGTTTCGCTTGCGTTGGATTTTGGCCCAATTTGTACTCCACGGCCCATAGTAGACGGCAGCTGTTTAGCTGTGGTGGTTAGAGTTCTTACCGAGTTCCTCAATCATCCTATTCTTTTATAAAAGGCACACCTCCTACCTTTTCAACACACCAACAGAAATACCATTCGAGTATTTAGTTTCACTTTCCTAGATTTGTCAGAGAGCGTTATAGAGAGTTTCGTAATCTCTAATCGATCTTCCTGTTAGAACGTATCGTTCTAAGATTGATCTCGTACTCCTCTTCTCTATAGTGGATTTGTGACTCATTGTCATCCATGATTTTTCCCGCTTTGGGTGTTCCATGTAAATTCTGGTGTTGATTTATTTTACTCGTTTATATTATCTTTGTGATTTATTTGCGGCATTCATTCAATTTTTAACCGATCCTAACGGCTTGAAATGCTCGGTTCTCCTCCCATAACTAACTGACTTACACTTCAAATGATTTTGTACTTCTTTCTTAAACCAGTATGTAGTTAAAAGGTTTTCTTATAAATCTTAATTACAATCTCTCCATAACTATTTTGTACTATGAACATTTTATTTCAACATTAGGATGAGTTTAGATTTTAAATAGGGTCGTTTGTTCTCCGAATTGCCTGTGACTTCAAAGCAATTATGATGGGCCAAGAATGCAACCTGAAAAGAGAAGAAAAAAGATAAGCTAGTTGGGCCTGCCACATACAATTCATAGGGCTGAAAACCCCGCCAATGGAAAACTGGGAAAGCCTGCAATTTTTGACCTCAGTCGAGTTGTTAAAAATCCTTGCATGGTGATGAACTTGATCATTCCATGTTAGTGACAGGAACACCCTCTAAAATACCACGGGACATGTTAGCTAGCAATACAAAAATCGATAAAAAAATTTTAAAAAAAATCCTTATGGACCATATATCAAGTGGAGTATCTCACTGGCTAATAGAGCATGTGCAATAGTGGTTTGACCATCTTGATTCATCAGTTGAGGTATTATAGAATATATAAGAAAATTCAATTATTTTTATTTAGATCCGACAAACGGATCATTCAGTTGGAGTGCAAATTGAGTTCAATTTGAATTGACTAATGTTTCACGTTAAGGATATTTCAATTTGGATTGCATTTGGGTCAAATTTATTTTGGTTCAAGATAATTCTGGGTCCCACAACTTATTTTACCAAAAGAAGTAGCTTCGTATGAACTCTTGAGTCTAGATATTGTTCAGTTTGAAAATTAGATTATACTACCTAGTATACAATGCATTATACTCCCACTAACTTAAGTTTCACTTTTGCCCCAAATTTAAAATTTTTCTTTTCAGTCTTTAGGTTTATATGGTCCCCAAATGTCGTTCTTTCAAACATAGGATGCTTTTTTCCTTAAATTCTTTTGTGAGGCCCGAGGCTAATTGTCTTCAATTAAACTTATTCATATTATAGGGAGAATGATGCATTATACTCCTACGAATGCAGTCTAACATATGTGTTTAGCTAAGGTCAATACGAATACTAGGTCCACTTTTCAATAAGCTTATTTCAAACATTGGATTAGAAATTAGAATTTTGAGTCTCAAGATAATTTAGTAGTTTATTGTTACATTCCAGGAGTATCCGACATCTAAAATGCTTGATGCACTAAAGTTTCTCCCAGCAATAAAAGGCCCGAAACAAGAGACACACGTAGATAAACAAGAACAAAAAGAAAGGCCCGGTTCATAGAGAGAGCAAGTCTCATAGGATGTCCCTACTTGGAGAGGGTTTCGGTTCAATGAGAGACAGTTTCATGAACCAAATGCTTGTGAACTGTGGCTGGACTCCCATATTATTTTCTGGAGTGGCAAATTGAAGAATTTTTGTTAATGTGATCCTAAGTAATAAATCCTCATAATCACATGTCTCGAATAATAGTATATATATTTATATATATATATATATATATATATATATATATATATATATATATATATGTATGTATTTATGTGTATATATATATATATATATATATATATATATATATATATATATATATATATATATATATATATATATATATATATATATATATATATAGTACATATATATTTATATATTTATATATATATGTGTACATATATATATGTGTGTATATATATATATATATATATATATATATATATATATATATATATATATATATATATATATATTATATATATATATATATATATATATATATATATATATATAAGAGAATAAAGCCCAAACAAAGGTCCCAATACCCCACCACCTTGTCAGTGGTTCACCACTAGATTTTTTGTTTCATAGACATTCAAGAACCATCTAGTAAGCAAACCCTTTCCCCTCCCCCCTCCCTTCCCCTTTCCCAAAATAAGAAGGGGAAAAAAAACTTAACGTCATTGCTTAAGCTTATAGATTTCATGTTAGTACCGATAAGTTGCAAGCCACATTCAATTCTCTACTATTTCTAGTTTGATCTAACTAGTTTGTGCCCGTACTCTTGTACGGGTTGTGCAGATGGTAAAAGTTAATAAAATCTAACCCTACAATAAAAACATGAAGTTAATAATATATATGTTGTCATTATTACTTAATTCAAAATGCAGTACGAAAATGATTAAAGTAAATACAACACTAAATCTTATTAATTTCAATGTTGTAACTTGTAATATATATCACTAAACTACGAATATGAAATAAAAAGATATGTCTAATTTTCATTATTATATTTAGGACAATTAGTCAAACAATAGCCTATAACATGACATGTAAAGCAAATTTTTAACTCATCATATGCATGTCTTGGGAACTTGAACAGTAAATATGTAGACTTTTGTGATCATGATGGTGCACAAATAAGCACAGAGACATTCAATAGGGACTGTAGCAAAATATAGATTTGTCTTCACCTTAACTGAATGACTTTTCACATCAAATGGTAGATGACATGCAGTGGTAGAAGATTTTAATAACCAAATTTAATAACAACCAATGAGATGGAACACATTTTAAAAAGAAAATTCGTTAACCAAATTGTGAAAGATGTGGAAATAATGTGTAATAATAGGCTTGAGAGATGAGATACACTTATCACCATTGTATTCCTGGGGAAAAAAGTTAAAACAAAAGAAAGCATTATATTGACATGGGTGACATGGGTGAAGGAAATAGAATAATGCTACATAATTCATATAAAAGAGCACGGTTAAAATAGATATATGAACCAAATAATAATGAAACAAATGCAGTTGCCACTGGAGAGATAAAAATTTTGAGTACATAATTGTAGTGTCAAGGTTCAACCCAATTGATGGGATCCCAATTTGATCGAATTACAATGTGTAATAAAGAATAATGGATCTCATAAATTTACATTTACAAATTAAGCAATTCAATCCTAATCACAAATCTATAGTACCATTCCTTAGCCAACTTGATCTATTGTATATTAGCTTATGTTTACTTTTTTTTTTGGTTGATATAATAATGCAATTAAGTTGTGTCTAACTATAACAATACAATAACACGTTATAATGATTTATCACTCGTCTCCTTCCTTCTTATCCATACGTACCCAACCCATTCTTTGACAATTTTCTTATCCATAGCCATGACAGAGGATTGTACATGACCAAAAGAGAAACATAAGCTAATAGTTAGGATAGTCAAAGGTCGGGTTAAGTTCGTATTCATGTCAAACTTAAATAGGTGGAGAAATTCTCGACCTAAATCTAACCCGTTGAAAGCCTTGACCTGTACCCCTTTATTTTTTAACGGGTTGACCTAAAATTTACCCATTAACCTGTTTAACATAAACGAATTAGATTCAGGTTACCCGGTTACCCATTTATACGTTTGACATTTTGACTTAAATACAATTAACGAGCACTATAAATCAATCTTTTGAGTTTACTGTATAACCATAACACAACCATTATCCATTATCCACAAGAATCACAATTACAAAAGAAAGAACGATTTGATCAAACCCCACATTTTCAGAATTCTCCCCAAAACATACATGGTAATCACATAAACGAGCCAACCTATTTGACCCATTTAATTAAACAGGTTATATAGGTCTTTTTGTGTGTCACAATTCTCAACCCAAACTCAACCTAATTAATTAAACAGGTTAAACGTACCAACCATTTTAATTAAACGGGTTGAAAATCTTTACCCAAACCCACTTAATTTCGTATTTGGTTTGAATAATCTTGTACTTGTGTTAGATTAACTTTTGACAACCATACTAATAAAACATCGATATAACAAATTACACTACTAAAGTCTCATGTTACCTTCAACATCATCAATAACTCTCCTTTGAAAGCAGTCAAAAGTATGATCAGCAATTTAGTTGTCATGCTCTGTATTGCTTCGTGGCATTCATGCACTCCTGCTTGTCTATAAAATTCTTTCTTCTGATATGCTTGTCACTAACTTGGTTGGCAAGCTGAATATGGTGGCCAACAAATAGCCCTCATTAGCACGATCCATGACGACTTTATTGTCCAGTAAGCTCTTATTCAAAGGCCCTTTCACTCCTCGCGCTATATTATCCTCACCCACTTGCTTCAATATTTTTTTCATCATCTCCTTCGGCCTAAACGCCATTTTCTCTCTCTATCCTCGTCACAATTTTTCAAATCGAAGCTGGTTGCCGTAAGCCAAAACCTAAACATTAACCTTCAATTGCCTTCAATTCTAACGTAACCTTCAACTGCAGCTCATCATTGTCATTCCTCATTTCAGTCATCAATATTAGCCTGCTAAAATTAGTTCCATCACCCATGAGATGGAAGCTTGAAAATTGTTATCCAAAAATGAAAACTAAACTCCAAATGTTAAAGAAAAAATAAAGTCACTGAAGAGATAGAGACGTGGGTGAGGAGGGGAGGAAACTGCCTTCTTCTTTTTATTTATGAATAGAAGGTGGTGGTCACACCTGCCACATCCACGCCAATCGTCAGAGCATTACAAAGGCTCTCATTGTGTTCTACCAAAACTACGTCGATGAGCAATCGAAGAAGGAGATCAAGGATATTCTTGTCAGGTATGATCGCGTTTTGCTTGTCGCTGATCCTCGTCACTTGTGAGCCCAAGAAATTTGGGTGGTCGTAGTGCCTGTGCTAGGTTCTAGAAGTCTTACTGTTGAGGAAAGGAGAGAGAGAAAAATGGGAGTTTTGTTTGGAATGGAACTACTCTTATGGATTTTGCTGTGCTTTTGTTAAACGTATAACTATCAATCCCTCACAATTTGTTCAATGTGTAACTGCCAATTGTTTAAAATATTTTTGAAATTCAAAATTCAAAATCAGGTTTTGGAAAATTTTAAGCGGGAGCGTATGAGGATGCAGGAATAGAGGAGGGAAAGCTTTATAACACTTACCATTTCACTATTTATAATATAAAGATTACTGGCCGCAAGGAAAGTTAGTGGATGGAGTTTGTGGGGGAATTTAGGAAAAAGTATTGGTCTAGAATCACCTCGAGGTTCCCAGGCAGGTGGGATATTCTTTTCTTAAACACTCTAGTCGCCCCCAATTAACAGGGCTAAGTAATTAGAACTTTGGCATGCAAAAAAATCTCTCTGTCTGCGTGTTCAACACATAAAGACAGGCCTTAAGAGCCTTAGGACATAACAGAATTTTAGAAGGAAGGTGTAAGGAATGGTTTTTGGATTGATCAAACCACACCACTCATCCTCTATTTATAGAAAATATGGTTTTTTTTTTTTTTTTTTAAAGAGAGATGCATCCTGCCATGAGATAAAGTATCATCTGTTGATTTTAATCTCAACGGTAATAATTGAAGAGATACTTCTCAAATTAGTTAGTTAATGAATTAACTATATCTCTTCTAGAGCAAATAATATATTGATTACCAATTGTATACAATAGCAAATAATATTATTTATTAGATGCCTTTCGCCAAAAAAAGTCACTATTTGCACTGGCATCCTTTAGAACATTTAATCACTACCAAAGAATAATAACAATAAAATCATGTCCCTTATATAGCTTCTATTTTATGAAAATTAATTCAACATTCCCCCGCCATTTCTATAATAAATGGTGTAATGAATTTCCAAAGGTCTTTATCCATAAATGGAGATGTCTTGTGATTGAACCTCTATCTTCATAACTTGTCTGTCAAATATTCAAGTTTATGTGGTAAGCTATGCTTTGTACAAATAAACCTACTGAATATTTGCATCTAAGTCACGCACAAGACTTCTATCCCATAATCACCTAATAATTCTAACACTTTTAAACAGCTATGTGTCTTGTATCCATTTATGAGCATATCAGAGCCCAGTCCAGAAGACTTCGCTAAGCCGGCCTCACTTAAATGCTTATGTAAATGGACCTTTACAATATCTCATAAATATTGCACCATGAGAACTTCATAATTAGAAAATTAGATTTCATTGTCATTGCCTTGACAAATACTTACAATTACACCCAGACATACCGAGGGACTTAAAGAAATTTATCAAAGTTAAGCACTTATTTCTAAACATTCTAAAAGTTCTTCATGTAAGGTTCATTAAGAGATTTAGCTCACCCTCCAATACTAAGGATGAGAATCTAAGCACTCTGTCCATGGATAAGAAGTAAATGGGTGCTTCAAACCATTCATATGATGTACTTTAACTCGTTGAACTTAAGACTGAATGTTTCCATCAAGTGTTAAGTAGGTTTCCACCATAGAAGGTTTTGGATGTAGACTCTAACCTCATCCTTCTAGTTGTTTTATCACTGAATCCCTTGCAAGACCTTTTTTCAATGGATCAGCTAGATATTGTGCTGATGCATGAAATCCATAGTTATGACATCATATTTGATGAGTTGTCTTACATAACTGGAATATAAACCAATATGCTTTGAGTTGCCATTATATACATTATGGTATGCTCTTGCCAAAACAAAAGCATTGTCACACAGTAGAGAAAGAGGGGACATTGGTTTTCGGTACAAAGGAATTTCATATGACAAATTCCTTAAACATTCGACTTCTTTACAAGCCGATGCCAAAGCAATAAACTCAGTTGCCATAGTTGAATCTGCTATATAGGTTTGCTTCTTTGATCCCCAAGATATAGTCCTCCACCAAGGGTGAAATTCATCCACTTGTGAAGGAATGATCTTCACTATTTGTTACCCAACTTTCATCTAAAAACCCTTCTGAAACATAGGGATAACCACAATAGTAAAGTCCATAATCAATAGATAACTTGAGGTATTTTAGTAGCATCCTTACCACATGACAATACATATGACTAGAGTTACTTGTATATCAACTTAGCTTGCCAATGGCAAAAGTTATATCCAGTCTTGTGCAAGACATTGCATGCATCAGAAATCCAATACTAGTGCTCTAGTATTGATTTCAAGTTTTAAACTTACGTCAGAAAGTGTAGAGACATGCTACAATCAAAACTATTAAATCTCTTCAACACCTTTTCAATATGATGCAATAGAGACAACATCAATCCATTGTCAACCTATGTTATTTTAATCCCTAAGATGACATCAGCTTCTCCCAAATCTTTCATATTGAAGTTTTAGGACAAAAATCTTTTGATATTCTCTACTTGGTCAAGATCTGTACCAAAAATCAATATATCATCTACATATAAACAGATGATAGCTCCTTTATCACTAAAATTTGGTGTAAATACACTAGTCGGCATCATTTATATAAAAACCATTTTTCAAGACAACCTTATCAAACTTTTATCGCCATTGTTTAGGGGCTTGCTTAAGTCCATACAAGGACTTAACTAATTTACACACCTTGTGCTCTTGACCCAACACAAAGAACCCTTTGGGTTGTCTCATATACACCTCTTCATTGAGATCGCCATTTAAAAATGCCATTTTGACATCCACTTGGTGAATTACTAGGCCATGCATAGAGGCTAGTGCTAGTAACAATCTAATAGTAGATATTTTAGCAAACGAAGCATATGTATCAAGATAATTTATGCCCTTCTTTTGGGTATGCTCTTTGGCTAGTAACCTAGCCTTAAACTTAAGAATCGAACCATCAAGATTCTTCTTTGTTTTAAACACTCATTTATATCTAATGGGTTTACATCTGGGTGGGAGATCAACTAATTCCAAGTGCCATTGCCCATGATAGAAGCCATTTCATCATCTATTGCTTCTCTCTAAAAAAAAGTATTCGATGATAACATGGCCTCCTCATATGCTAATAGTTCTGATTCTATATTAAAATAACGTGGAACACAATTAGAGATTGTATCTCTAGACCCTTCAACAAGGCAGACAAGAAAACTCGACCAATAATTTTTTAGTCTTACTTGCCTTTTTACTTCTTCTAAGTTCAAGTACATCATCACTGTTAACCTCATATTGATCTTGTACTTAACTATCATTATGTTCCATTTTTGGAACTTGAGAGGCTGTATCTCTTGGTCTAGGAATAGATGATAAATAAGTTTCATCAAATAATGCATCCCTTGATTCAATGATAACATTAATGGAAATAAAGTTATTCAGTTGAACCTATATGCTTTACTATGTAGAGCATATACAAATGTAGAGCATATCCAATAAAAATGCATTTTGTTCCCCTTCCACCTAATTTCTTTCTTGTAGGTTCGAGTACTTTTACTATTGCCCTACAACCCCAAACTTTGAGATAACTCATGATGGATTTTCTTTTGTTCCAGCATTCATAAGGGATGGTATTACTCCTCTTATTTGGAGCCCTATTTAGGATATAACAAGCAGTTAATAATGCTTCTCCCTAAAAGCCATGTCCTAATCTTAAATTAGAAAGTATAGCCATCTCAATTGAAACTTTATTCTTTCTTTCGGCTACACTATTTTGTTATGGTGTATAGAAAAGCCGTCAGTTCACAGACAATACTAGCGGTCTTAAAATATGCAGGATCATAATATTCACCACCCCGATCACTCTTTAGGCACTTAATAAATTTTTTACAGTGAATTTTAACTTCATTTTTATAAGTCTTAAACATGTCACGTGTAACACCCCAAATGCACAAAACCCACTATTTGCATTCTCTCTATTAATTTCACCAATTACAAGTAATAACCTAATGATCGGGGCATGACCAGCATTCAAAAAGGACAAGGCTTTGCTTATAAATAATAAACATAACAAAATTGAACATCATTTATCTCCAACAAGGCATTCACACAATCACAAACCATTAAAACCATGCATAAACAGTTTCTAACTATCTTAAGGTTTACACCAAAATATAGTAACTCTCTGTAGAGTATACAGTTCTAATATCATAATGTTTCATAATATAGTGCTAAAAACATTTCAAAACTAATACACTACTGTTCCTGTCGCACTTTCTTGCTCATTTATCTCCTTCAGTCGGCTTGATAGCCTTAGGGTGATTCACTGAGCATTTGCCTAAAATAAAACACGAAAACATTTCGAACTGTAAGCCAAAACTCAGTACATACGTTCCTGTATCGTTAAATGTTCATTGAAAAGTTGGTTGGGCCTGCATCACAGTTCATTTTGATTTAAAATAGGGAATGAGATGAATTAAAAATTGCATTGCTAATTATCATCTGGTAGTGAACCCTGGGTAATTGTTACCATATGTAGATAGGTGTAAATCTTCCAAGTCGATTAGGGGATCTGGCCTGAAGTTACAAGGGTAACTGAAGGGCAATGCTCTGCAACTAATAACTGATGGGGTCACTAATTATGTAACAAATTAATAATTAAATTGATTCAATAATGTACTTATCAAAACGTTATAATTTTGATAAATACATTCTGATTTCTAAAGATACAGGCAATAAACATACCTGGGATTTTTAATGAAACCTCACTGAATATGATTATGAACAAAAAGGAGAGGAAATGATAGATTAGGCCCTGATTCTATTCAAAAATGTCATTATAGGAATATATAGTTAGCAAATGTGCTTATTTTCATGGTTGATAGTTTTGATTAAAAAAGTAAAGGCTTAACAGAAGCTAAAATAAATCACTCATAACTTAATCTCCTGACATCAACTAAGACCTAAATCCCCAATATAGAAAGCTTTAAAAGCCCTGCAAAACTCTCATTAACAAAGTGAGACATAACTCCCACCATAGGGTTCCCAAAATTGGGCTACAACACAATTCTGCACAGCTTCGATCTATCATGCGCTATCTTAGCAAAACGATCATAACTTTTTCCACAGAACTCGAATTAAAGTGATTCAAAAGGCATTTGAAATATAATTCACTAATCTATCTATCCACCGAAAATAACAATTCTTTAATCACAAAGTGACCCTTGTTTTGGATCTATTCACAGCCCTACTGTCCTTGTTTTCCCCCTTCTTTTCGCATAACTCCTCATCTAAAATCACTCCTTGAAATCATTTAACAAAGCCTTGTTCCTTCTTATCACCTTACAAAGCCATATTACTCAATTTTACTACAAAATCATCTATATTAAATTTTCAATTCTTCTCTTTTTCAAAAACACTCAAAACACATCCATAAGGTTGCTTATTTGCATAAATGAGCAAAATGACCTCTTGTAATCAATTGGGGAAATTCTCATAATCCACCTCCTTTACAAGAATCACACCAACTCTTTTTCCAAGTTGAATGACACATCAAAGATTCATTTCTCACACAAGTACACACAAATAACATGTTTGATACCAAGAGTAAGATAAACCATGCATAATCATTAAAACCCTAACTTATGACCAACTTAGATTCTCCTTTAACTCATCCAAAACCGCACCAACACCACCATGATAATTTATAATGCTAAGGATTACCAAATCAAATACAAAGCAATCCATAAATATTATTTTAACTTAGGCTTGCATGATCATGAACAACCTCTACCTGTACTTGCTTTCAAGATTAACCAATCAATTAAAACATCAAACTAACTCTTGTTTCTCTCAAAACAACATGATCAACAGTCAAAAATAACAAAAACAAGAATCAAAACCAAAACACAAATCAAAATCAACAAGACACGGCTAGGCTTTTACTCACTTTGATGCTTGAGAAATGAGATATAAGTGGAAACCGTCACTTTTGCGTCCCTCGACCTTTTTTGAAATAACTTTTTAACCCCTTACCTATTGATAATAATTTTCAACTACCTTTAGAAACTTATTTTAATTTTTAACACCTCCCATGCTTTTACTTTTAGACCAAAACTCTTAGAAATTGCAGAAAGATCCCTGAATTGGGCGAACTTTATGCAAATAAGCTATTTTAAGGGTCGAAATAGGAAATATGCTTGTTTTTAATGATTAAACTTCCTATGATGATTTTCCTAATACTAGTTATCACAATCTACTACCTATATCTTAAATATTACATTTTCTATAATTAGAAGCTCACCATGCTTAGCAAAATAATTAAAACTTAATTAGAGAGTTTTGACCATTACCTGAACTCAGCCGGCGTTGGACCTTGGCGTTCCTCTAATTTTCAGTTTATAGAGATTGCTAATATCAACCACACCTTCTTTAGATCAAGAACAATATAGATCTGTTTTGTTTTTATCTCATACCGTAGTCACTAATCAAGTTCATTATATTTTACAGGATAGTGAAACTTTAATCAAGAACCTATAATATTTAAGCCATAAGGTTCAATTGAATAACGTTCCCTATTGAGAAACTTTTTTATTGAAAGTTTGAAAGTGAAAATATTAAAATGGAAAGCTTGAAGAGGGACTTAAGCTAAGATCATTAGAGACATTTGCTCATAGAGAAATGGAGAATTCCAACTTCTCCTTTACTTAAGAATGCTCAAATAACCATGTCCTTCTCAGCACTCGGCCTCTTCTTTTATAGAGAGGGTTTGGGGTACATATGATGCCCTAACGGCTACAGTACATACTACTTTTACTCATAGCTACAGCACATTCACATGGCTGTAGTAAATTGCCTTATTTTAGAGACCTGCCAATTGTCAAAATAGTATGATAATGGAGCAACCATCTTCTAGAGCTTGTGATGATGACAAGACTAGTTATCATTATTGAGATTATGCATGCCTTTATATCCAATTATATCTTCTAGACCATTGTTATCAGGATAATCATGATTAGGATAATCATCAAGATCTTCATCATATTAAAGTTGCTCTGGATCCCATTTCTCAAATAATTCAAGAAGATATTTCTTTTCTTTTTCTGATAAGAATTTTTCAACTTCAACATCAAAGAGATAATCAAAAATATCTTCTGAAGTCGCTTCTTCCACCTTCATGTACTTGGTAACTCATTATGATAAACAAAAGTAGTATTCCTACAATGCATTAGTGTTTTTCCTCATTCAATTAATCTCAAACTCTGTTGATAAATGTTGAAAAGTCCAATGACTCTTGCTAAAGTAGGATCAGTAACAAATTCTCGATGTTCTGGATTCCATTCTTGTCTTCAATCTTCGAGGTCATCGAAATCAATTATCTGAAAAAGATAATAAGCTGGTTTGGTATTTCTATTTTCATACTCGATTAGTGCACAATGTACCTCAACACATAGACATCGATTATTTAGGATTTTTGTTGGATCATTAAGAGATGTAATAATCCAATGGATCTTTTTGAATATGCATTGTTGGAATTTAGTTAGTGTTGAGAAAAATGGCAACTTCAGATCTGGAAACTCTATAAAGTATACTACTATCCTGTACTCCCAGACTTTCATGACAGGGTTGTTTGGAGAGAGTGAATTTGTTGGAAAACTAATACCACCAACTCCAGATGTATTAGAAAAGTAGATTGTGGTACTCCAAGACTTCTAAATATCATAGGAATAGTTATGATAATAGTCGATGCAGACTGTATACCACTCATTGAACTATTTTTCCTAAACATGAGAACTTATTTTTTTTGGATATCATAAGGACATCTAAGGTAATTAACTTGTAACTCTAGAAGGAAAAATCTTTAGGCTATTAGGTAGGCAGAAGATAGTAGACTAAAGCGTGATCTACTATTTGTATGGAATTTCAGGTTATCAATAAGGACTTTACTAAAAAGAGAAACCCGTTCTAGTAAGAATGGTATTTCGTTATGGATTTCCTCCTTTTTCTGGCAGGAAGTAGGCTTTGATAATCACTATTGGCGAGTTCTCGAGTTAAATTATCTGTCAAAGAGTTCTTCGATCCCTGTATTTGCTCAATAGAGAAGAAAAACTGGTTAAACCAAAATCGCCAATGTAGGAGTCGCCCTTACGCTTGTATATTTGATAAATTCTTTTTCACAAAAATCAAGTATTCTTTTGCAATCAGTTCGAATAAGAAAAGGCTTTGGGCCCAAAAAGATAAGCACTTTTTAATTCCCCTTATGACTGCAAGGATTTCTTTTTCCATTGTGAGATAGTTGCATTCTGCCTTATTAAAACTTCCACTGTAATAATTGCAGAGTTTTTCTCCTTCTTTGATTTTGAGTACCGTACTCTAATGCTCATTGCTAACTTCTGTCTCAAAAACTAAATCATTTCCTTAATTTGGCAAATTAAGAACAGGAAAATTTTTACACATCTTCTTGAAGTTTTGAACAATCTTTGTATCATTAGTGGTCCATGTCCAACATACTTCTTTCTTGAGTTTTTGCTGCAATGGCTTTCTTAGTTTAGCTAAATCTTTAATGAAATTAGAAGCACAGGTAAGGCATCTAAAAAACCTTTCTAATTGCTTTCTATCTTTAATCATTCTAGGAAAATTTTCTATTTTTTCCAAAATATGCTTTTGTATGATGATTTGCCAAGCTTTTATCTATAAACCTAAGAACTCAATTTCTTGTTTAGCATGAATGCACTTGTTCTTTTTAAGTATAATACAATGACCAATGCATCTTTGGATGACAGCTAAGATATCATTTTTGTGCTGTTCTATAGTTTCGGAAAGGATAAGGATATCATCAATGTAAACTAAACAACAATGATTAAGATCTTTGAAAATATTATCCATTCTTCTCTCGAATATTTGAGGTGTACTTTTAAGACCAAATGGCATTATTATCCATTCATAATATCCTTGTCAGGCACTAAATGCAGTTAAAGAGATGCTTTCTTCATTCATTTTTATTTACCAATAACCACTTTTACAATCCATTTTTGAGAATCTACAGACTCCTTGAATTCTATTAAAAAGGACAGTTTTGTTTAGGAATATAATAACCATCAAAGAAGGTATTATCATTAAGCTTTTTATAATTGATCACCATTTTTGCTTTTCCTCTTTTCTCTTCTATATAATTTCTTACCATGAAAGTGGGACTAGTGCGAGGACTCTTACTATTCCGGATTAAACTTTTATCCAGAAGTTCTTTGATTTGTTTATCAAATTTCTGGATATCTTGGTGTGTATACACCATTTGTTTGATTCGGATAATAGTGTT
This sequence comes from Carnegiea gigantea, assembly GCA_029747015.1. Taxonomy (NCBI): domain Eukaryota; kingdom Viridiplantae; phylum Streptophyta; class Magnoliopsida; order Caryophyllales; family Cactaceae; genus Carnegiea; species Carnegiea gigantea. The sequence continues at coordinate 142,656 of JAKOGI010000989.1, forward strand.
GAGATTTAATAGAGTAATTTTAGCAAATATTTTATCTTTATCCTAAAATTTTAGTAGATTATCAGAGTAGAGTTCTTTACATAATTTTTCTTGTTATTTGACAATCTGCTCTTTAATGGATAATTCAAGTAATGAGATTGTCAGTTCTATCTCATGTTGTGCTGGCATTACCTTCTCTCCACGCTGGTTGCATGTAAACTCAATTTTTCTGATGAGTGTAAGGCTTACTTAATTTTTTAATAGGAACTGAATGGCCATTAATTGTGGATATTGTTTAGTTTATGGTCCGTATGCATGGAGAATATAATTTCAGAAAATTATTTTCAATAATCATATCATTAGAGGGTTGATCAGTAGTCCATAGAATTGGTATACTGTATTAAACTTCTCCCAATTATATGGATAATCCTTCTATGGCTTCATTGTAATTTATAATGCTATTATCAGCTATCCTTACTTGTAAAGGATTTTTAGCTTTTTTCAACATAAACCCTGGGAGTAATGATCTTTTCCCAAAGCATACAGAACAACCACTATCTTTGTCGATACACAACTCATATTTACTATATCCCTCTAAGCATACATTTATTGGAATATAGATGCTATTAAGATTTTTGTTTGTGACTTTATAGCATGTCTCCATAGTCATATTCTTCACTAATGCATCCTCATAAATTGGCTCACTAACAGTTCTTGTTTTGTACCCAATGACCTTTTCGTCCAGAATCAAACTTCGGTCTACACTGGGTCTTGCAAATTCAAAACTCATTCTACTCATTTCATTAGTCATACTAATTGTATCTTCTTTAATTTCTTCTTTAGTTGATGAAGATCCTTCTTCCCGTTCTGATCTAGTACTCATGCTTCTTAATAATTGTGGTTTTATGGCTATTTTATCATTCTCATCAATTTTTATCACATTTTCTTATTGATTTTTATAGAGTTGGCAAAGCTGGATATTCATGAACGATCAATTTTTATCTCTTGTGGATTGGATTTAATCCTCTGGATTTTTTGCATAGGGTAGGACTTTCAAACTTTTCTACTTCTATCATTGTCACCTTAGTCTTTGGACCTATAGTATTATCCAGTTTGTAGATAATTTTTCAAAATATCCCTAACGGATATCCCCCTCTTTTCATGTCCATTCCAACAGTTTTTATCTCAAGAGATAGAAAGTTTTTAGCAAACTCATCTTTTAGACTCACATAATATCCCGGCCGACAATTGAATTCTACCGATCCATTACATGAATTAGTCTTAATCCCTGTGATGGTTTGAGTATTAAATTTAGTATGTCTAATATCACAGAGCAAAGTATAAAGATCAATATCTTTGCCATAATATTGTAATGGAGTAATTGAAACTTGAACACTTCCAACATGGATATACCGATATTTTCTATTTTTATTATGCTTAAGGATGTTTTTTCAGTTAATGAGATTCACCTCCCCCACATTACACTCACAATATTTGATTTCAAGATCTCCTTCCATCATTTCACAAACATACTTGCTCTTTAAATAAAAGATGGATTTTTTATAGATCATGTCCTTTGGATTATAGGAAGTACCCAATCTCCTTTGCCTTTATCATTATCATTATCTACAACAAACTCTTCTCCTTGAGATCACCAAGACTAATCGAGCTATTTTCCATCATATGACTTATTTGTTCATAATCACTTCCTTCATTTTTATCATCGAAGATAATTTCAACAATCCCTTTGTTGTTATTTAGGGCTAAATCTAGTGCCTCATCTTCACTAAGCTCAATATAATCCGGGCTACCTAAGGTTTCAATAAGCTTGTTGTTCTTCCTATTTTTCCATTCATTAGTATAATGTCCTACTTCTCCGCATGTCCAACATTTGTAGTTGTTTTTCCATACAGAACAGTAAGCAACTTCCCTAAAAAGTCTACTTGTTTTAGGACTTGATTTGTTATAATATTTTCTTCTATATTTTTCTTCCCTTTGCTTATTAAAGCTCTTTTTCTTATAGAATTTTCTTTTTCTTCTCCTTTCAGGTTCTTTCCCCCATTGTTGAGGTGAATTCCAGCAAGTTAGGAATGGCTTCTTAATTTTCTTTTGTTTTTGGAGACCAAGACAATGATTATTGACCCATTTTCTTAAGTAAGAGATTCTTGAACCAAGGGTATCAATGACATTTGTTCGTTCAAACCATGCAATGTATTTTTCATTAATTATAAAATTTATCGGATATAGCAATTTATCATAGAACATACCAAGATTAGTCTCATTATGCCCAATTTTGTAAGAATATTGACTAAATTCAGCAATATAATTTTTCAGATATTTCATATCCCATAATTCTATGTTATTAATATTTTTCTGACATTCTCTTACTTTTTCTTCTGAATCAAGTTTAGCTGTGATAAACTCAGTTTCAATTTCCTTATATAAATTCTTGAACATTGTAGCTGGTGTTTCCATCATTCTCAATCTACTTTTACCGTCGTTATTTAATAAATCATACCTATCAGCTACAATACTAGAGAAACTATGTTCAATGTAGTTTAGGAAATTTGCAGCAGTCCATGTAGTGTTTAAGTTTAAGACATCATTCATACCTCTTTTCCAATATTCAAATATTTCTTCTCTATTACAACCTCCATCTATGTTTAAGATGCATCCCGTTTGACTAATTGGGATAAGACCAACTTCTTCAAAAGTTGTAGTCTTCCTTGGGATGAACCCGAAGGAAAAGTTAGTTGTACGTCCTATTGGAATGTATCTGGGTCTTATAAAATGAGTATTTCTTCTAGAAGGTTCATCAAATTCTTCAGGTTTAAGAACAATATTATTAATCAGATTGGTCTCTATCTTACTTAAATCGAGTTCTTCTCCAATTTTATTAATTTCATCTTCAATAGCCATTTTATCATATTTTTTATCCAGTTTTCTTCTGACTTCTTCTAAACGTAACACATTCAGATCTTCTAACTTAATAAGGTTCATCTGCTGATATATTTTTTCTTCTAATTGGATATTATTAGTCTCTTCATTATCATCAGATAATACATTATGTCACTAATTGTGCCCATTATCTTATTTAATTCTTCTGAATTTTGTTCTTTCTCAAACATATTCTATAGTTCTCCAAGAGTAGACTGCTTATACTCCATCATCTTCTTCCTTCTCTGCCTTTTCAACTGATTTTTCACCTGATTTTTTTCCTACTTCTTTTTAGATTTTTATATCATGCAAAGGAAATGGATTCTTGTTTTTTGGATTTTGCAAAAGATATTTATGCTAAAATGGAGTACTAATACTAGAAGTAGATCTTCCGCTATGTCTAACTTCGTTAACAAAAGAAATGTGGATTAAAGATATTTGCTACTGAAGCTCCTTGACTTCAGTCATAATTTTAGCTAATTCTATTTTTTATTCTAAAACTATATCAATTATATAGTTTAATTAAGGTGCTACTGGAGAAATGCCTTCCGCTGAGTGAACAATGTGTGAATAATTCGGTCCAGGGCAAGCAAAAGATGATTTAAGCATTAATCACAGTTAATTAGTTTAATTAATTATTAATTATCTTAATTATTTTTTGGTCACTAGCCCTGATACCAGATGAAACAGGATCTAAAATACTACTCAATCAAAGAGAATACACATGTACAAAATTAAAATTTTCCTAAGTAAGTTTTTAAGAATTGAGGTTAAATTGCAAACTCTAAAACATTAGGGACTTAAGAAAAAATAGAGGGTACCTAAAAATTAAATTACATGAACTTCAATTTACTAAAATATTAATTCTAAAAACACAGGGCTGAAAATATTAATAGCTGAAACCTAATGGTGCCTAAATGTATATGCCTGATATAAGTGAGGTTGGATGTTTGTAAGAGTGTGGGTGGCGATTAGGCGGCTTGTTGGTGGCTGTCTGGTGTTCAGAGGGTGGCGGAATTGGCTAAAACAACCATGGGATAGCATCACAGTAGCGCTGTGGGAGGGGAAAATAGGTGAAGGAGAGTAACAAAAAGACTAGTCTTTGCTTGGTGGAAAATGACTTGGATGCTTACCTTTGATACTTAGCTAATATTTAAGCATGAAAAAGCGGCTTTTTGCTAATTAAAATTAGATATACATAATGACAATTAGATAAATCAAGTGCATCAGCTTTTAAGCTTCAAATTGGGTCAAAGTAAATTGGGCTCGGTAACAAAATGCTCCATTATGATGAGGTTTTCGCGTAGCTCAAATTTAAATTTTTGTGATGATATGGAAAAATAATTTAATCACTTAAATCATAATTATAAAGGCCTACTATCAATTTTATCAAAAATTTTTGTTAATCAAAACCCAAATTGCAAAGTGAGGGCCCAAATGAATTTTTCCTAATCAAAATGATTAAAAGCGACAATTAAATGAAATGAAATTAATAACATGGCTTAATTAATTAAATAAACATGATTTAAGGTTGGACCATTATAGCCTCCCCCTTAAAAAGTTTCGTCCTCGAAACTTATGAACCTTGTCAAAGCATGCAAGATTACCTCAAATAGGTATGGATACTTGGCTTTCATTTCTTCCTCGGCTTCCCAAGTGGCTTCTGAGAAGGAATGATTTGTCCATAGTACTTTGACCAATGATATCTGCTTGTTTCGTAGTTGCTTAGTCCTACGGTCTAGTATTTGAATTAAGCATTCTTTATACACTAGATCACCAGTGACTTCAATGGGCTCAGATACAATGGCATGGTCTAGGTCTAAAATGTATTTCCTGAGCTAAGAGATATAGAACACGTTATGCACATGCTGGAGTTCTACTAATAAGTCCAGTGGATAAGCTATAGGATTTAGCTTTTTTATGACTTCATAGGGTTTGATATATCTTAGACCCAATTTACCTCGTACTTCAGACTTCCTGATACCCTTGGTTAGCGAAACCTTCAGAAAAACTTTATCACCTACTTTAAATTCCAGAGGTCTCCTTCTTTTGTGGCATACCTCTTTTGCTGGCTTTGAGCAACCCTAATATGCTTTCGAATTCTTCTTTATTGTTTCAATGGTTTCCTGAATCATTTCGAGGCCTATAATCAATGCCTCATCCAAATCACTCCAACACAGTGGGGTTCTACATTTCTCCCATATAAAGCCTCAAACAGGGCCATTTTTATAGTGGACTGGTAGCTATTGTTATAAGAAAACTCCACCAACGGTAAATCATCTTCCTATTTTCCTTGGAACTCTAATACACAAGCTCTTAGTATGTCCTCTAGAATTTGATTCACTTTTTCAGTTTGCCCATCTATTTCAGGGTGATAAGAGCTGCTAAAGTTTAATTTAGTCCCAAAGGCTTTTTGAAGTGCTTGCCAAAAACGAGCCTAGAATTGTTGATCTCTATCTGATACTATGCCTGAGGGAATCTCATGTAGTTAGACTACCTCCTTCACATACAGGTGGTTTAATCTTTCAACTCCCCAAGTATCCCAAATTGGTACAAAATGAGCAGACTTGGTGAGTCGATCTACTATTACCCATGATGGCATTCTTCTTTGAAGCAAAAAAGGATAATCTCATGACAAAGTCCATTGAAATTGAATCCCACTTCCACGTGGGAATTTCTAAAGGTCTCAATTTATCTACGAGGTGTTGGTGTTTCGCTTTGACCTTTTGGCAAATTAGACACTTATCCACACATCTGTGATTTCCTTTTTCATATTATTCCACCGAAAATATTGCCTCAGGTCTCTGTATATCTTGGTGCCTCCTGGATGCACCGAGTAGCGAGTCTCGTGAGCCTTCTCTAGGATCTGCTTCCTCAATTCCTCATTTTTGGGCACACACAGGTGATTCTGGAATCGTAGGATCCTATCCTCATGTATTATGAACCCAGTAGACTTCCCTTTCTCTAAATTTTGCATTATTCTTTGGAGTTCAGGATCACTTTCCTGGTCACCCTGATTTCTTCCACTATGGAGGGTTGTAAGGTAAGTGTTGATAATTGAATGTTTGCTTACCCATGAGACGCTAGTTGAATTCTCAAGTCCTCAAGCTCTCTCAAAAGAATCAACTGAGTAATCACCATAGTGTTTAGGCTATGTTGTGCTTTCCTACTCGGGGCATCCGCTATGACATTTGCTTTTCCTGAGTGGTATTGAAGCTGAAAATCATAATCCTTATACAACTCAAGCCAACGTCATTGTCTCAAATTGAGCTCCTTCTGAGTGAAGATATACTTCAGACTTTGGTGATCAATATAAATCTTGCGTAGTACTCCATATAAGTAATTTCTCCAAATTTTTAGTGCAAAGATCATAGTTACTAACTCCAGATCATGGGTAGAGTAATTTTTCTCATAATGTTTGAGCTATTGAGACGCATAAGCTACTACTTTGTCTTCTAGCGATAGAACACACCCCAAACCGTTCTTCGACGCATCACTATAAACGGTATACTCCTTGACTTCTACTAGCAGTGTTAGGATTGGGGCGATAGTTAACACTGCCTTACCTCTTGAAAAGCCCTCTCACATTTCTTTGTTCACTCAAATTCATTCGCTTTCTTCAACAAATTGGTCAGGGCAAAGCTATTTTTAAAAATTCCTCAATAAACCTTCAATAATAGCCTGCTAAACCCAAAAAACTTCTAATCTTAGTGACATTGGTAGTCCTTGATCATTTCGTGATTGCTTTCACCTTCTGAGGGTCAACTTTAATTCCTTCTTTTGTAACTACATGTCCCAAGAATACTACTTTTTCCAACCAAAATTCACACTTCTTTAGTTTGCCATAGAGGTGATGCTCTCTTAAGGTCTGTAACACCATCTTCAAATGATCAGCATATTCCTTTTTGCCCTTAGAATATATTAGAGTGTCATCTATGAACACCAGTACAAGCTTGTTTAAATAGGGTATGAAAATTTTGTTCATAAGATCCATGATGGCTGCTAGGGCATTGGTTAGGCCAAACGGCATCACCGTGAACTCATAGTGACCGTACCTAGTCCTAAACGTAGTCTTGGGGATGTCTTCTGCTTTAATCTTAAGTTAACGGTACCCTGACCTCAAATCAATCTTAGAAAATACTCTTACTTCTTGTAGTTGATCAAACAAGTCATCTATTCGCGGTAAAGGATATTTGTTTTTTATGCTGATCTTGTTCAGCTCGCCATAGTCAATATATAGTCTTAAGGTTCCATCCTTTTTCTTTATGAGCAACACTGGGGCATCCCATGGTGACACACTTGTTCTAATAAATCCCTTCTATAACTGCTCCTCTAACTGAATCTTCAGTTCTTTAAACTCAATTGGGGCCATACGATATAGGGATTTGGAGATAGGTTGGGCACCAGGTACTAACTCAATTCAAAAACCAATTTCCCTCGGCGGGTGTAGTCCTAGTAACTCCTCAAGAAAAACATCTTCAAATTCACAAACTATAGGAATACTTTCTACTTTCTCTTATGTTATTTAGGCGTCAGTAGCATAACATCAATATCCAGTACACCCCTAACATAACAGTTTATTTGCTTTCATAGCAGAAATCAAAGGACAAGTTTTTTTCCTCTTTCTGCCCACAGAAACATACTTCTCTCCGTTTTTCATCCTTCAAAATAACTTTAAAATCTTCACAATCAATCTTGGCCCCATAAGTATGTAACCAATTCATTCCCAAAAATGATGTCAAAATTGGATAAATCAAATTCATAAAGTCCCCAAGGAATGTGGTTCCACCAATGATGGTGGGAGTAAGTTTATAGAAGATAGGGCACTGAACTACAGAATCATTAACTTGATCCTATAATTGGTTTCTGTCCTCCTATTCTCAAGGTTCAATTATATAGCAGATCGAGTGGATATAAATGAATGAGTAGCACCTGAATCAATAATACACAAAATGGCTTTGAATTTAAAAAGAGAGTTCCAGTGACTACCGTGCCAAATGTGGCAGCTTCCTTCTTGCTCATTACATACGTCCGTCCTACTACTACAGGCCTTGGAGGTGGGGGCCTTTGGCGAGGTAAGGCCAAGGGTTTTGGTGCACCCTTGTTTACAGCCTTCAATCTTCGAGGGCATGCAGCGTTGAGGTGTTCCCGGCTTTCACACCACATGCACTTGTTGGTTTCTACTCGGCATTCAAGGGTAGTGTGATTGGTTCTTCCGCATTTCCCACAAGGCTCCACTGAGCCTGCAGGATAGCTCTAGGGAGGAGCGGGAGTAGGTTTCTGCTGGTTTACACTCTCACTCAGAGCTCCTCGCTCGATCTCTTTTCTCTTTTAATTGATCGACTTCAGCGCCCTTAACTCTATCTTCATTTGCTCGACTTCTGCTGCTCGCTCAAATAACTCTTGGTAGGTAAAGATTAGTTAACCAGCTAACTGATTTCGAATGTAGAAGGGCAAATCCTCTTCAAACCTCCTCATCTTTAACCTTTCAGATAACACAAATTCGGAGAAAAATCTGGACAGTTCTATAAACTTACTTGAGTACTGCAATATAGTCATACTATCACTTATCTTCAGTTCTATCAATTCTTTCTCGTTTTATCTTTGAACAATAATTGGGTAAATTTTGCCCTCAGTTGCTCTAGAAATTTACCCCAGGTGAATTCAGACCCTACGAGCTTACCCTCAGCGTGTTCCACTAGATATCAACTTCACTAGTCAAACAATACGTTCCAATATTTGCTTTCTTTTCTTCTGGAAGCTCAATCACTATAAAAACTTTCTCCATTTTCCTCACCCATTCCTCTAATTCCACTGCGTCATACTTTCCATCGCAAACTTTAGGGTTGTGTCGTGCTACCCTATCTACCAATTTATCATCTTTAGGAGAGTTTTCAGTAGGCATTGGGGGAATCCGTTTCATCAATTCAGCTACTAAAGTTGGCCAGTAGTTCAGGTTCCCAATGTCGTTAGCTAAATCAAGGGGAATTGGGGGCATTCACCAAAATTTGATGGCACATTACCTAAGGTTTGATCACCTAATCCCTGGCCATGGTCCGAGTTATACTCTATATGAGTCTCCGCATTGTTTTGCACAGATTCAAACATTTTGATTATACATTAAACAAAACAATTCAATTACTAGAATAACCCAACATATAAGATAAGCGTACCTAACAAATACGTTTAGCATGGCTCAAATATTATTTAAAACATAAACCAAAGCTTCATTATATCATTTCATAACTGCTTGTTTATGTACATAACTACTTGTTGATATACATGATCAATAAAAGTATATCACATCTAACCGACTAACTAAGGTTAGCTCCAATTCCTATCCTAACCAAAATACTAACTAGCCCCTAGATACTAAATTCATCATATGCCTAAAAGAGAAATAGACCAAGTCATCATAGTCAGAAGGATTTGACTAACTATATACAATGACATATGCTATACAAAATGCATTTATCCAATTTGACCATGCTATATACATATGGGGCTCAAAATGTAACCTACTCAATTCAACACTTGAAAGAACCTAACGATCCCTAGATAGATCATAATTCAGGTCGGACTCATCCTCATGCTCCTCGCATGAGTCAAAGCTGCTATCTGATGCTCCTGACTCTACCTTGTTGATCTCCTGATGAACTTGCTGCTCTCCCGCTGCCTCGTCGATCTCCTAATCCACCTACTACTCCCCCACTGCCTCATCGATCTCCTAATTAATTTGCTACTCCCCCACTATCTCATCGATCTCTTGATCCTGCTCTGGATCATCCTCTGCCTCTAGATGACCCTCGAGACCCTCCATAGGCTCGTCGTCAGGACTAAGTACCATGATCTCGGGTGCGTCGAGGAGATCCACCACTACATAAACCTCCCCAGGGCTGTGGGGCGTCTAAGGAGTGCCCGGTACAAGCGGCGATGATGGTCTTTGTGCTGGCACGGGTGGTACAGGCGGGGGATTTGCCTGGTGTAAAGGAAAAATATGCTGAAGGGTCTCCATGGTGATCCCCCTCTGTTGGAACTCCTTCGCAGTATCAACTCTGAGGTAATCGTAGCCCAAGCTCCTTGGATCTGAAGCCTAGGTCGATCCCGTCCTAGATTTCCTGTCATCAAGAAATCATGACAATGGAGTCTAAACTCGAACCACAGGTCAACCGTAGGTAAGGACTACAACAGTCTACACGCGTGGACTGTGATATTGTGGAACTCAGAGAAAGTGTCCTGCACATTAGCTATCATGCTAGCGTATAACAGGGAAACATGGGAAGCCACAGATGTACCAGCCATCATATTAACTGCATAAGGATCCATCTTGTAAAGAAAATACAAATGAGGGGCATGTAGAAGATAAGCAATATACATTTCTAATATCACAAATCTCTACTAGTATATGATATCCCTTACTAATAAACCGTCTCAACCTCCTATATCTAAACTCCATACTCCATATCCCATCAAAAAAAACTCAAAACTTGGTGCTGATACCAAATCTGTAACAATCCAAATGCACATAACCTACTGTTTGCATTCTGTCCATTGATTTCACCAATTAAAAGTGATAACCCAATAATTGGGGCATTGTCGCCATCCAAAAAGGATAAAGCTTTGCTTATAAGCAACAAACATAACAAAGCTGAACATCATTTACCTCCACAAGGCATTCACACAATCGCAAACTATCAAAATCATACATAAATGGCTTCTAACTATCTTAAAGTTTACACCAAAATATAGTAACTCTCTGTAGAGTATACAGTTTTAATAGTAGAATGTTTCATAATACAGTGCTAAAAACATTTCAGAACTAATATAGCACTGCTCCTTTTGGATTTCCTTGCTCACTTATCTCCTTCAGTCAGCTTAGTAACCTTAGGGTGATTCCCTGAGCATTTTTCTAAAACAAAACATGAAAACATTTTGAACTATAAGCCAAAACTCAGTACATGCTTTCCTGTGTTGTTAAATGTTCATTGAAAAGTTGGTTGGGCCCACATCGCAATTTATTTTAATTTAAAACAGGGAATGAGATGAATTAAAAACTGTATTGCTAATTATCATCTGGTAGCGAACCCTAAGTAACTGTTACCATCTCTAGATAGGTGTACACTTGCCAAGGCGATCGGGGGACCTGGCCTGAAGCCGCGCGGGTAACTGAATAGCAATGCCCAACAACTGATAACTGATGGGGTCACTAATTATGTAACAAATTACTGATTGAACTGATTGATTGATGTACTTATCAAAATGTTATAATTTTGATAAATACATTATGATTTCTAAAGATACTGGCAATAAACATACCTAGAACTTTTAAGAAAATCTCACTGAGTGTGATGATGCACAAAAAGGGGATAAAATGATATGTTAGGCTATGATTCTATTCAAAAATGTCATTGTCGGAATATATAGTTAGCAAATGTACTTATTTTCATAGTTGATAGTTTTAGTTAAAAAAAGTAAAGGCTTAATAGAAGCTAAAATAAATAACTTGTAACTTAATCTCCTGACCTCAACTAGAGAAGTAAATCCCCAATATAGAAAGCTTAAAAAGTCCCGCCAAACTCTCATTCACAAAGCCAAACATAACTCCCACAATAGGGTTCCTAAAATTGGGCTACAACACAAACGTGCACAGCTTCGATCTACCCTACGTAGTCCTAGCAAAACAAACATAGTTCTTTTCACAGAACTCAGATTAAAGTGCTTCAAAAGGAATTTGAAATATAACTCATAGATCTATCTACCCATCAAAAATCACCATTTTTCAATGGTCCAAACAGTACCAGTTTAATCGCAAAGTGACCTTGTTTCAGGTCTGTTCACAACCCTACTGTTCTTGTTTTCACCCTTCTTTTCACATAATTCCCCATCTAAAATCACTCCTTAAAATCATTTAACAAAGCATTGTTCCTTTTTATCATCTTACAAAACCATATTACTCAATTTTACTGCAAAATCATCTACATCAAATTTTTAATTCTTCTCTTGTTCAAAAACACTCAAAACACATCCATAAGCTTACTTATTTGCATAAACGAGCAAAATGACCTCTTACAATCAACTGGGGAAATTCTTATAATCCACCTCCTTTATAAGAATCACACCAAGTCATTTTCCAAGTTAAATGATACATCAAAGATTCATTTCTCATCCAAGTACACACAAATAATGTGTTTGATACCAAGAGTAAGATAAACCAAGTATAATCATTAAAACCCTAGCTCATGACCAACTTAGATTCTCCTTTAACTCATCCGAAATCACACCAACACCTCCATTATCATTTATAATGCTAAGGATTAGCAAATCAAATACAAAACAATCCACAAACATTATTTTAACTTAAGCTTGCATGATCATTAACAACCTCAATCTTTACTTGCTTTCAAGATTAACCTATCAATTAAAACATCAAACTAACTCTTGTTTCTATCAAAACAACATGATGAACAGTCAAAAATAACAAAAATAAGAATCAAAACCAAAACACAAATCAAAATCAACAAGATACGGTTAGGGTTTTACTCACTTTGATGCTTGAGAAAGGAGACATGAGTGCGGTTGGATGTTCGTAGCAATGTGGGTGGCGGCTAGGCGGGTTGTTGGCGGTTGTTTAGTGGTCAGTGGGTAGTGAAAGTGGCTGAAACAATCCTGGGACTGCATCGCAGTAACCGTGTGGGAGGGGGAAATAGGTTGAGGAGAGTAAGAAGAACACGAGTCCATGCTTAGTGCAAAATGATTTGGATGCTTATCATTGATACTTGGCTAATATTTAAGCATGAAAAAGGGGCTTTTTGCTAATTAAAATTAGATATACATAATAACAATTAGATAAATCAAGTGCATATTGGGCTAAAGTAAATAGGGCTCCGTAACAAAATGCTCCGTTACGATGAGGTTTTTGCGTAGCTCAAATTTAGATTTTTGTAATGTTACGGAAAAATAATTTAATCACTTAAATCATAATTATGAAGACCTACTATCAACTTTCCCAAAAGTTTTTGTTTATCAAAACTCAAATTGCAAAGTGAGGCCCAAATGAATTTTTCCCAATGGAAATGATTAAAAGCGATAATTAAATGCAATGAAGTTAATAACATGACTTAATTAATTAAATAAACATGATTTATAGTCAGGCTATCATATCAAGTGCCTCATCCTTGAACTTAGTAATATACATAGTAAAAACTAGAATAATCATCTATGAAGAGATTAAATATCTTTTCTGCCCGCACCTAATTGTCTATTCATTTCACATATATCAGTATGTACCAAGTCAAGGGTATTTGAACTTCGTTGAATAGATGGAAGGGTTGTCCAGTGATTTTTGTTAACATCCAAATTTTGCATTTATCATTACTTTTATTCATATAAGGAATTAAGTCAAGTTTTACCACATTATTCATCATTGTAAATTAACATGCCTAATCTATTATGTCATAAAGAAAATGAATTACAAATATAAGCAGAAATAATATTGTTAATGCTTTACTTGAATATTCCATCACATACATATCCCTTTCCAACAAATACCCCTCCCTTAGAAATTACAACTTTATCAGCCTCAAAAACTAATTTGAACCTAAAACGGTTCAACAAACTAGTCAACACAAGATTCTTCCGGGCATTTGAAACATGATATACATCATTCAAAGTTAAAAACTTTCCGGAGGTAAATTTTAGAATTACACTTCCCTTACCTAGAACTTGTGCTTTTGAGGAATTTTCCATATAAAGGAAAACACCGTCCTCCACCGCTTCATAGGTCTTGAAGTATGACTTGTCCTTACAAATGTAGCCTGTAGCATCGGAGTCAATCCACCAAGAATTCTCATCTTGGATTATAAAGACTTCAGAGATCATAACAGCAAATTCTTCCTTCCTCTCAAACTGCTTGCATCTTGATTTGGACTTGCTAAATTCCTTCTTCTTTTTCTTCTTAGGGTTAGGACAATCACATCTCAAGTGAACTGACCTACCACAATCCCAACAGACCTTTCTCTTTTTATGCTTCTTATTACTAATCTTTTTGTAATTTCTCTTTTTGGTTTGGTTATCTTACACAACATTAACACCAGAGACAATCTTAGTCTCTTCTTGTTTGCGGAATTCCTCTTCTATTCGAAGAGAATTAGCTAGCGTCTCAAGAGAAAGTAGCTTTTTTTATATGTTTGAGGCTATGTTTAAAATCTTTCCAAGAGGTAAGGAGTTTATCAATTATACTAGATACTATTATAGTTTCATCCATATTCATATCATACATTTTAAAATGTCCAAAAATCCTCTCAAGTTAATTAAATTGTTCCATTGTAGAACGATCTTCCCTCATTTGATAATTATAGAATTAACTGATCAAAAATTTCTTACTAGTAGCATCCTCCTTCATGTATCTTGTCTCTAAAAGATTCCATAACTCCTTCGCATATGACACAGTTTGATATGTGTTGAACAATTAGTCACACATGTTGTTGAGAATATGGCCATGACAAATGTAGTCCTTGTTCTCCCACTTGGGATGACACCGAATTTGTTCGACAATTTCATCATCATGTTCTTGTGGTGGGTCAGATGTGAGTACATAGGCTACTTGCAAGGTGGTAAGTAGGAAATGCATCTTCTTTTGTCATCACCTAAAATTCCTTCCATCGAATCTCTCCAACTTTACAATTAGTCACAAAATCTCTAAGAGAAGATTCCATTTTAGGGTCTTTAGATTGTTGGAGAATTTAGGAAAAGTATTTGTCTAGGATTACTTCAAGACTTCTAGGCAGGTGGGATATTCCTTTCCTAAACGTTCTAATCAACCCCAATTGTGCAACAGTGGTAAATGATTAGATATTTAAGACACAAAGAAGTCTCCCTATCTACATGTTGCACACACAAAGGCATACCTTAAAAAGCCTTAGGACATAACAAAAATTCAGAGGGAAGGTTGTAATGAACAATTTTTGGACTGATCAAACCACACAACCCATCCGCTACTTTAGAGAAAATTGTATCTTTTCAAGAGATATGTATCCTTTCATGAGATAAAATCCCATCCATTGACTTTAATCTCAATGGTAATAATTGAAGGGACACTTATCAAATTAGTTAGTTAATTAACTATTTATATCTTTTCAACAACAAATAACATTAATTACTAATTATATTTAATAGCAAATAATATTAGATGCCTTTTGCCAAAAGTCACGGTTTGCACTGGCGTCTTTTGGAGCATTTAATTAATACCAAATAATACTAACAATAAAACCATGCCTCTCATACAATTTCCATTTTTATGGAAATTAATCCAACATGAGATATGCAATTTCCATTTTTATGGAAATTAATCCAACATGAGATATGCCACCGAAAGAGCATGGAGAGTGTTCATAGAGTTGTTGGAAGCCACCTTCCAAGGCTTGCCCACAGGTGTAGTTGATTTCCAAGTTCCCATGTCTTGCCCTACCGTGAAATATGCTTCCTTGGCTGCAGTTGCAAGGTAAACTTCGACACAACCCATTATGGATCGGATGGATCGGAGCCGGTCAATATCTGACTCTTGCTTAAGAAGGACCGAACAGTATGCAATGTTTTCCTTTTTTTTTTTTTTTTATGGATTACCCTTTTGGACTATTAGGGAGGAAGAAAGGAACTTAAGCTAGCTAGGGGGATGCCATCAAACAATATATATTTTAACCTTTGGCAACTTATTGAGTAAACATCAAATATCTTAAGCTCTTCTAGGTGATCATGTAAAGTTTCTAGTTTATCTTCCAATCGCTTGTTTTCGTTGTATGACCGTGTCTTTCCGTTTGGACCTTGAAAAATTTAGTGGAAAGAAAAAAATTTAGAGAAGTTACTTTTTTTCTTGTGTTTGGCTTAGAGAAAATCGCAAAGAAAAAAAATTATGGAGGAAAATTAGGTGAAAAAATTTTTAGAAATAAATGATAAAATTTTCCTCATAAAATTATGAGGAAGGTTTGAGCAAAATTCTCAACCTCCTCCAATCCCACATGCTTAAATGACATCAATATGATTCAAGTACTTCATCAAAATACAAATTTTTCATCCAAATTCTTGTATTTTTTCCTCAATCCAAACAAGAGAAAAAAAACTCATTTTCTCCCTACTTTTTTTTCCTTCACATTTTTTTTCCCTCAACTTTTCTTTCCACTAAATTTTTTAAGGACCAAACGAAGCCTAAGTCATTATAATAAAACATGCCTCGAGAAATTATTTTTAAAAAAATCAATTTCTTGAATGCAAAATCAGGCTCAAATTGAGATGCTTAGAAGCAAATTTGACTTCAAACCGATGATCACTCTGTCTTAGTGCAAGTCATTTGAGTTCTTTAGTACTACTGCATATTCTTCTTAATGCATCTTTGCATTTATACCTTTATGTGTATGTCCAACACAACATATCTCTATTCACAATTTGTCTCCAAAATTGTCCCAGCTCCTGCAGACCTACTGTTAATAATAATGTGGGTAACTTAAACAAATCCTGTGCTTATAAGGACAAAACACTAAACATAAGTTTAACCCCGAAAATTATATTTGGGCCCCATTCTCCAGGGCCCTATTTTTATGATGAACCCTATTTGATTTATTTATAAATATGCCAGTTTGTAGCTTAATAATAGTTTTTCTAGAAACATGTTGTCTCTTCAAATGTTAAGAGTTTTATTTAACCCCTTCTATGTGGTATTAGTCTCTCTTTTATGAAAGTTGTACTCAATTGGGTTAGTCTAAAAAATTAGATGAAGATCGTTTTTCAAATAGTTATAGATCCACAGTACGGATTGTGAGGTCCTCTATTAAAAGTAAAGATGCAAAGATATTGGAGAGTACTTATGACAAGATTGTCATAATTTGGAGCCAAACGTCAGTAAGATTTGTACTAGTTATTTGAAAGTTGAATTTTATATTTATATTTCAAATCTACAATAATTGTGCATTCACAATTTTCGTGGTACATATCGTTTGAAGTATTATTAACAAAATCGTTATGTTTTATTTCCCCAAAAAAAGCCCCGTCATTGTAATCATCTCAAGAACCATGCCGGCTAATTCTTGTTATTAATTCTTACAGTATTAGCATATTATGGAGCATTTAGTTATGTTTCAGCTCGAGTCGAGTCAACAACTATGCAATGTTATCCATAGTTGGAATCAACAGTTCAATATCCATGAATTAGAAGATGTTCTTTATTATATATTGATTGTTGCTTTCAATGAGAACAATTTGTTTCGAAGGGAATAAAAATTGGTTCTTTCCTACTTTTTAGAATTGGGATCATCTACCTATGCATTCAAGCGATCCAAGAGTCCCATTTTCCTCAAGAACTCGTCTGCACTTCATGCTGTATCAGGTCCTTACCAAATATGCACTTTCTTGACTGATTAGCTGCTCAAATTCTCAAGGAGACCGCCGGGGGGGGGGGGGGGGGGAGGAATGAAATACAAGTATCGTGAGGTTCCATACTGAATCACGGCAACACATTTTAGCTTCCTATCTTGGAATTATCCCTGCCAAAGACAAGAGTAGTTGCCCAGTTTACAGCAACATAAAATCTGTTCCTCCAGCTGAGAGCACGTGTTAGATAGGCTGACCGCCATATCAGAAAGCTGAAAACCCCCGCCATGGATATGCCCTGTGTGTCCTGAACCACATAGAGCAAAAAGTTGAATTGAAGGTTGAGCAAAATTCTAAATATGCCCAGGTGCCAAATTGTTTCATTTTATCACAATCTTCGTTAGTCAGACTTGGCCACAAGTACCTGAAACTTTTGTGCATGTTCAGTCTAAATGAAGGGCAACTTGTCTGTATCTGTGTTAAGAGTGTCTAAGTGTCCAACATGGTTTACTGGAGATGAATCGAAGAACTAAAAAACGGTTAAGAATTGCATACCTTTGATTCCCGGAGATCAACTAGTGCCTTGTACCGGCCTACTGAAGCCATGCTGCCTAGATGCTTGTAAACAAAAGGCTCGCCCAAAGAGATGTCTTTAGTGGAACAAGCCTTTCCTCCATTCTGCTTTCCAACGTTGTTGAACAGCTCAACTAAGTATTTGCCTTGTCTCTCAGCCACCTGTTTGGATGAAAAACACAAGCTTAACAATGACTTCGAAAGAGGATCTTTCTACATCGGGGTATATCATTATCATGATGCTCTCTTAGGTGCTATAAATATGGTATATGGTAGAAAGGATTGTGAAATTAAAAATTTTGTTGTCAAGGAAACTTTATCAAAAGATAGTATGAAGCATGAGTAAATGGGGTGCTATAGCTCCAAATAAATGCTTTAGCCGATAGGAAAACTATGAGGAGTAAGCTTTCCAATTATATGCCTAGAAAGTGATTGGTGTGTTACTCAAATTCGGTAGAACATATATCCAGGTGTCAACTTCGATCATTTTCTGAAACTTTACATATTTGATGATGAATGTCTCAGCTGGCATAGTAATTTTTCAGAAGTGTCAAGTGTTTGAGATGGTTATTCAAGCTTAAAGGACATTTGTAAATGACATAGATGTTAGGACTTCTAGCTCTATGAATGAGCCTCCTCTCATCAAAGGTTGAATGAATTAGTCGGATTGAAGAGAACAGGAAGGTTTACTGCTACAAATCCAATGTTTTGTTACTGAAGTGTATGAAGCTGACCTGAGCGAGAGCAGGAAGCACTTTCCTTCCTGTTTGTTCCAGAAATCCTGCGCAATCACCAAGTGCAAACACATCTTCTACTGAAGGAACTCGTAGCCATTGATCAACCCCTATCCTGAACCACCATCAATTATCGAAACTTGTCGTTTGTCAAACATTACAGATGGCAGAAAATTCAGAACCAGAAGATCTTGATGTATGTAATGCACCTTCCACCCGGGCACTTTGGAAGATTTAGAGATTTCACAAACTCAGAGGGACCAACACCAGTAGACCAAACCAAAATTCCATAAGGAACTTCACTTCCATCACTGAGAATAATCTTTTCTTTCTCAACCTCTTTCACAGTGCCTCGCATAAGATGCACACCCAACTGATGCAAAATGTCAAAATGTTAGATGTGAAAAAATATGAAAAAACATGAAGAGTTCGAGAAAAGCACTGGGACAGTGACAACCTTTGTCAAGTGTTTTGCTGCATAGTCCCTCAGCCCCACGTCAAAAGAAGATAAAATTTCATTGGCCTGTTAAGCGAGGAAATTGAGGCATGGTCAGTGAAACAGCCCCAATGAATTTTCTTTTGTACGGCTGATGATATTTACCTCAATAAGGGTAACCTTAATGCAGTCTCTAACATGGGCATGCTGCTTACTGACATCTGCTTTTATGAAGTCACTCAATTCACCACTGAATTCGACTCCAGTTGGACCCCCTCCGATAATAACACAATGTAACAAACGCTTCCGTTCTTCTTCAGATATGCCTATTGTCATCATTATCAAAATAAAAGAAGTTTAAGATTAGGGGAAAGATGATGCGCTATGCTTTTTCCGTCAATAAATTCCTTTTTCCCTTAAATGAAGCAAGAAGCTACCCTGGATCCTACAGAAGCTGTACAAAACCTCCTGATAAGAAGAGACGTTATGTCCAACAGACTCGCAGAGATTTCAGAAAGGATCTAAAAGGAATTTTTAGCAGAAAAAATAAAACATAAGATAAGATGTCGAGCAAAAAAAATCTGTAAGAAAAGTGCATCCAAAAAAATATTGTTTCCAGTAGATTATGATCCAGAAATAACCTGGACTCTCAGATAGCATGAGATTTGAAAGAAGTTTCTTCCTTATCTCCTGTGCATGATTTACTTCCCGGAGAAAGGTTGCATGCTCCTTCACTCCCTTAATGTTAAATGTCAAGGGATCAGCTCCCACTGCAATAACAAGCTTGTCATATGCAACCTTAAATCGGTGTCGCTCATTTGATTGCCCAAAATTCTCGAGAGTTTCACAGTACACCTGATTTCCAAGGAAACTAACTTTACCATGTAGTTCCATTTTTATGATTACATAAATAGCAAATGCACAGAACTGGTTGCAGAAGAAGATGTAGACTCACTTCGTGTTTGCTGGTGTCAATCCCAGAGCAGGAGGCCAAATAAAAGTAGCAATTTGGATCCTGTGCAAGGGCAGATTGGATCCGACCCACTGGCTCAGCTACTGATCGGAATTCCAGTGTCCCAACACAAGTTGATGCAAGCAAAGGAGTGAACACCATGTGGTTCCTGGGCGATATACAGACAATGTCATAGATTCTGGTATCAAGTCCTTTCATGAAGCGGCATGCAGCCCAACCTGTACCAAGCACAACAACTCTGGGCTTTTGCCCTGGCTTAGTTGCTTCTAGCCCCGGATATTTCATGTCTTCATGCTCTGAAAGAGAATTCTCAACAATCTTCTGTGTACAAGGGAATTGGGAAGACAGAGTGGCTCGGTAGCCCCTGCCCTGGATGCTTGGAAACTCCGTCTTCCCGATGCCAGAGATGTATGAAATGTTGCAGTTGGCTGCTTCATTTGTTAGGTAAGGTAAGGAGTAATTGTACAAGGATGCTTCATAGGATATTGGCTCTCTGTCGGTTGTATAAGAGCTTAGGGAACCTCGTGACCTTCTCAAGCGTGTTCTTGCAATCGTTGCTAAAGCCATTGCTCACTATCTGCTCTTAATGGAAGGGCTGACAACCCCAGCAACTTCTTTATGACTGAAATTTATGTGCCAACAAAGAAAATCTTCTGCTGCAAGGAGGGGTGAATGGTCATGCATGCAAGAGCAGAAGAGCGTTTTTGTTCATAAGTGTACCGCAATTGTGTGAGTAGCTACAGGTATTTTCACCAAGCTTACGCTCAGTTCTACAAAGAGCAAATAATTTAGATCTGTAACTCTTTTATTTAAGAAACAAGGACAAAACTTGACGCCCAACCAGCACATCGTAATCATGTCACGGAAACCATTAGTGATCATCTCTATATTGGATCGGAGAAAACATGACCTAAAGTTGACAGGGTTAAATTTGATTCGGAAGGATGTGGGCTTTTTTAATTTCATCTTATAACTTTGGAGTGGATCTTATAGTATTGTCTCAGACCAAATTGAATCCTACCTTCTAAACTGCATGAATTTTTCATGAATATCAGATCTTACACTTTCAGATTGAACAAAGTGAATATAACCTTTATGGTGTAAATTTCTTGGCTCTAAGTTTAATCTCAACAAATGCAGCCCAACGAAGCCAATCGGAGTCTTGACAATGGTTCAAGGAGCTGCTGACAGGAACATGTCAGGGTTGTGAAAACAAGCACTGTACAGCAGAATCTAGTTAACCATCTTCCTGATCATATTAATTACATTTAAGGCACCTCGGCTGATCTAAAAAGCTCAAACAGAAAGTGTTGCCAGATCAAGTTCAAATATTATATTTGTGTTCCACTGAAAGTTAGGGGCCCTGTATCACTGACATCAATATTAAGGATTCTTAGTTAGAAATCGCTTATGACTTCTGACTAGTTCTCAAGCTTGCGGTGTGACCATATCAGGTCAAGGAACTTGTAAACCCTGGGGTTCAGGCTTAGATGCATCTTAAGGAATTCACTCCATATTTCATATCTGTGGACCACTATAAAAAGAAAGGTTTGTTTTCGCAGCTTCTTTCGTAATAGTTTAATAACTCAAGGCTTTAGGCCCTGACATCTGAGTATCTTATCAAAATGTAAATATGGGAATTGGAAGAAGACGAGTTGCCTAACTTTACAATGTATACAAGAGGCCCCTGTGTTCTATCACAGTCATGACACTTTGTAATGTTTGGTTAGATATGGTCAATCTTGTAGTGCAAATAAGTTTGTAATTGTATTTCCATTACCTCGTTTGGCTGTGTAATAATATTGTAATAAAAGAACTATATTGTAATTATGATTACCACAAACTAAGCAATCATGATTATATTGCAAAGTTAACTGCATTACATTATCATTGCATTACATCCAATCAAACATCACATTAGCACAAACAAGCTGGAAAACACATTGATGTTGTCATGTTGATCAAATGGGATGAGTGAACTCATGATAGCCTAAGCTAGAGGGAAATGCGAATCAGAAGTTCAATGCAACTACAACAATTCCTCCTCATGTGGGTCTTACTTTCGTCCGTTTGGACAGATCTAAGACATAGATAACCTTATCCCCTATAAGCACTCTTGCAAGTAGAGAGACTAATTCCAAGAAACCTACAAATAAGTTTCACTGCATCCATATTAAATTACAACATCCATACCCACTTAAACACGACAATGTACTAAAATCCATACAAAATAGATAAAAAAAAAAAAATAACCCATCATCAAACCCCCCCCCCCCCAAAAAAAAAAGAAGTTGTTGAGTAAGAGAAATTCCGAAGACAAGAATAGGAACAAGTTGGAAGGTAATCAAGAATCTAACAACGGGAAAAAAAATCTCAATTAAGAAAAAAGCAAACTTTATAAGAAACTCAAATGGAGAATGGTTAAAGGAGATGAACAACATACATTGCTCTTGTATATCTGTGTTCGTCGTATTTGGAGATACCAACTGTGCAGGCAGCTCTACGAACTGAAATGTAAATCAACTCCAGCAAATGTGGACATGGAAATCTGGAAAAACAAGCCCGTATTATTTAATTTATATGGAAACAGAAAGTGCAGCATAAGTTAGTTCAGAAAAAAAATATATATATTATAAATTTATGGGAATAAAATATCACAGAATATGAGAGGAGATCTTGGAGGCTGAAGATGGCGGCTTGGGGAACACGTAACACGTTTTTTTTTTAATTCGATTTTTTTTTTTTTTTTTGGGTTCTTTGTGGGGGTTGTGGGGTGGGGTTGCTTTGTGGTTTGACTGGTTTCATATTCATATTCATATTCATATGCAGCCAAGGAGGCCATGAGGAATATGCTGAATAATATGCTTCGTGGTCTGAACCGTCCCCCCCCCCCCCCTCCCTCGGCGAAAACCAAACAAACAAAAAAGAACACTCAGGGTAAAATACCAAAAAATGTATTACCAACTTAGGTTGATTCAACTAGTTTGGCACTTGTTCTTTTCAAGTAAGATCTTGAATTCAAGTGTTGTGAATGGAGAAAATCTGTGATAGGAGAGCTCTCCCCTTTATGGGCGAACGATAGTTCACTTCTGGTAGAATAGATGTCTAAAGACAAAAAGGGGGGGACATTACCTGACTAATCCAAGAATTAAGCTAGGATAAGCCCTATAGAACAGTCTCGAAATTATTTTATATGAGGTGTTTGAAAAAATTACATAGGAGTATTTTGGAGAATAATTCGACAAATACAAGGTTTATAAGTATGTTATATTCATAGATTAAAACCTTATTTTTTCTAACGAGTAAATATTCAAATTTTGTAGGCCCTTATTTAGAAAACCCATCAAGCTAATACAATGAAATAGGAGGGGAAAAAATTCACTTGCATAAGTGATGGAGTATTCACCTTTAAGACAGGATGTTAGGAGTTTAAATCCTACCACATATAAGAATTTGTTTACCCCTTTCTCCCATTAAGTGGAAACCTTACTTCTCTTTAAAAAAAATTTAAAAAAAATAGGACGGTAGGAGGGAGGGATGACAAGCACTAATCAAACCTAGGCCCAACAGACTCAATGGTACATCCCACACAAGTGAACCGACACAACAAGTCAACAATTACTTTGCACGTGCCAAAAGTTGAACCCGTTTCCTTTAAGGTAGAATGTGTAGTTGGTGCCTCACTTATAAATTAGCTTCCGTCAATGTGTAGCTACTTTCACCTAAAATAAGGAATGATTCTACACATATAGAAGTGATACAGCGTAGGTAAAACAGTGAAAGGACAAACACAAATTTATAAAAAAGGCATTTATAAAATCGTTTTGTATTAAAATTATGAATGTTTAATTCGTAACAAATTGATTTATCAAATTTATTTGCTTCATCTAATTAGAATGAACTAAACTAAACTTAATAATTAAGGTGACATATTCATTTGTAAATTAGTTCGCATAGAGCAGATGAATCTTGATTCCTAAGTTATACATGAACTATATTAAAGATGTAATTTAAACTCCATACCCATTACACCATGAGAAAACAAAATTTGGAACACACTTGGTAGGGTATGCAAAAAACCCAAAATCGAAAACCGAAAAAACCGAACCGAAAAACCGATTAATCGAACAAATTTTTTAAAAAAATCGGTTCGGTTAACCGAACCGAAAATAATTTTATTTTCTAAAAAATTATACATAAAAAATTAAAAATTTAGGTAAAAAAGTGCACTTTTTTATTATTTATAAATGGTAATCAAAGTTTAATTTTTATAAAAAAAATTTAAATATAAAAAATGAAAAATTTAGATAAGAAAGTATAAGTCTTTTATTATTTATAAATTATTAGCCGGTAACTGAACCGAAAAATTGTTTAACCAAACCGCAAAATCAGTTAACTGAAATTTTTGGTTCGGTTACGATTCGAGTTTTAGAATAGCCGAAATTTTCGATTAACCAAAATTTTCAAGTCGAAAACCAGTTAACTAATTTTCGATTAAGTAAAACTTCGATTAATCAATTTTGCTCACCCCTGTAACACTTGGTCCACTTGGGGGAGGGGAAAAGGTGCATAAAGTTCCCATTGGGTCAAAGACTAGCCCAACATGAAGAAAGAACTTTCCCGAGATCTTAGGAGGTGGAGCCCACTTCGTGAGAATCATTGAACTTGGAAACGCAAGTAAAATGAAGACGAACATAGTGACATCACGTGATGAATACTTCGTTCCGTGTCCAATGTGCGATACGTAACAGTAATCACCAGCAGCCAGCGCAAATTCAAGAAACGCAGGCCCTCCAATGGCCACTTATTAGCAAATGAGTGGTGGGAGAGAGGTATACCACGCGGGAAGACACGCCTATCCGTGACACCTCACGGGCCACCTTTTGAATTTTTTAATTTTTTTTTGTTTTTTCTTTTTTTTTGATGAAGTATATGATTTTTAAATAATTTAAAAAGTAGGTTGTGTATTATGAAGTGGGTTCATGATAAATATTTTTATTGGATGATTAAAATTGAGTTCCATAGGTTGGAGAAGTGATGGAATATAAGTTTCAAAATTGTGGAACTTTTGCTGATGTGGCAGGCCAGAGTTTTGGAACTTTGGTTGGGAATGCTCTAATGACGTGTTCTGCGACTTTAGTAAGCATGAATCAACAAACCATGTGACTAACAAAAAAAAAAAGGGATTTAATAAGAAACATGATGTATGGAACTTGTAGTGTATATGGATGACGGTTGTCCTCACGTGTCATATGAATATTTTAATTGAAGAAATCCCCATTTCTAAAAAGTATTGAAGAATTATATCATCCACATTCAACCTTTTCTACGTTTTTTATTAACAATAAATCTTATATTAGACTGTCTCACATAAAGCATACAATTTATATCTTTTTTATTTGCATTTAACACTGTGTCATATTTAAAATATAATTACTTCTATCACTAGTCTCAAATAGACGCAACAATCAATATTAACGAAAATTAAATTTACATTAAAAACAACGTACTCTCGACTTCTTTTTCTTTTCCCAAGGGGACGAGGGCAAAGCTCTGGTGTGGAGCGCAAGGACAAATGTTTGGGCTTACCATTTATTGAAATAGGCTATCTCAGCTTAAAACCATTAGCGCAATTGGCAACAGTCTCTCCTCCACAGTGGAGTCTTAAGCCCTAGTCTTGGGGCTTACCCCACGTGCGTCCAAGCTGTGGTAATTTGTGTACCCAGGTCATTCATAGCCTTGAATGTAGGTTCTCTTTGCCAATTGCCATCTATGGTCACTCTCCTCCGACAGGCATATACAATCCAGCAATGTTATCCTTTGACAAGTCCAGTGGAGTGACCTCGCTTACTTATGTTACAAAAAGTGCCTCATCAACGGTTAACCAAAGAACAACTCAACCAAGAAGGCATAAGCAAAATGTAGCAGGGCGCTAACCCACGGGGATGGTAGGGAAAAGATATAAATAGAACGTTAGAAACTTGCCATATCAGTCATCAAATGAATCCGGCAGAATCGCAAGGCATGCCAATTGCCAGTCCCCAGACATCTATAATAATGAACATTTTCTATGTTCTCGAATATATTTCCCTGAACTTGACTTCAGGATCAAAATCAAAACTTGATGAACAAAAGCATCTGTATGACAAGTTGACAACAAGAATATTGACAAATAAATCTCTCCTAGCCATCTTCTTGAGTGATAACAATGAAACCTACAACAAGATAAACCAATACTTGGAAACTAAAAGAGCCAGTGAACGCTGATGTTTCCAAGCCAAATGAAGAATGGAAACTGAGCCAAAGCAATCAGCAGCAAGAGAACGTGATGCTTGCTTGAGTCGTAACTCCTCACCTCTGCATAAAGAACTCTTTTCATCGTCTTCACCAAGAAGACACCCATACATAGGCAGGTCCAGGGCAACAAGATGTAATACGAGTGTTTCCACAATAGTTTACCAAGGACAGCCAATGAGATCCCTGTAAATGCATACCCAGCATATGCCACGACATCCAATAAGGGGGCCTCCCCACTGCTAAGTGAGATTAGTGATAGTTTTAGCAGCATGACCTGCATAAACCAGCCCGCCAATCCCTTCATGAAAAGCCAGCTTACATTCTCTGGGTTGAACCTGGAAATGTGAAGCTGAGCACATAAAAAATCTTACAGAGATGCATGAAATAGTTTTATGACAGAATGTACGCTTTAAATACAATGTCATTGTGTCACTACAAATGTTGAGATTCCTAAAAGCAAAGAAAGCAATTTCGATCCAAGTTTGAATAGGAGGGACAATGATCAAGCAAATACATTAAAAGCTAGGTCCAGTGGTCCACTGACGGGTCATGGTCCAAACATGAAAAGGACGTGGCTGGTTGAGGGAAGGGAATTTTGAGATTTCATGCTAAGGCATCCTTTTTTCTCCACGGCATGTGGAAGTGAGTTCATTGTTGGTCTAAACAGAAAATAAAACAAAAATCCAGAGCTGGAGACCCACTACCCAATCTGTTCCCACCGTGATACTCATAGTCTGATACAATAGGCATTCAACTCAACCTGTAGAAGTGAAGCAACATCAAGCACCTCTGTGAACCAAATGGTGATATTTTGTATGAAGTAATATTTTTCTCCCACCAGGAAAATGCCACCTTACACAAAGCTTACCAATTATACAGCTTTATCCTATCTGACACTAATGACAGTAAACTAAAAAGCAAGCCTCCACTACAGACAGATCTGTTTATCGTCACAAAGGATAAATGAGGAACTACGAACACTTTTCATAGCCTTAGCGCCTTCAGCATGTCAATCAAAAACTTTCACAACGCATGGCAGTCGTAAACAAGGAAAAACA
>JAKOGI010000989.1:175000-222500 GCA_029747015.1 Carnegiea gigantea
AATCCACTTATGCCATATGACATTTCATATGATTATATACTAATATAATCGTCTGGGTTGATACGGTGAAGATTGACAGATGTTTGCTTAAACACTCATGATATTACATCTCAGCTTAACTACTTTTCTAACATATTCCCATTGAACCGTATACATCATGGCTCTTAAGAAACACATTAAAGTAGCAACATCAAACTTCGACTTCATATCATAGCTTTGAGTCGAAGGGTTATCGTTCATAGATTTGCACGGTCACAAGAGATAGGGAAGTCAATTGTCAGTCTATGTATGAGTCATAATTTAAGCACATACAGTATGAAATGTGAGTCCTATTACAGCTCCCACTTAACTGGGCTCGTCACTCTATCTGTCATGCAAATCACCAGTCCAGATTTCACCCAAAAATCTAACGTGAGCTACTAGAACAACATACTAAATGTTAATGATGACACTCCAGATTTGACTTTTAAGGCTTCAATATGAAATCATATTTCATATTTGACTCCCTCGAATCTCATTTAGACTTACCAAAGGTAACTGTATTCATTTTATTCATACACTTCGAGTATGAGTAATCAATATTGCACAACCAGTGCCAATATGATTCAATCTCATCATGGCTAGTACTCAAGCGTCAGAATGATTGTCTGTGTGACTAGGCCAATTAAAAGCCTTGACATTTTGATATGCCTAATAAATAATAATAAATCATAAAGCAATTAGAAAAAGAAACATTAATCTTCACACATAAATGCTCATTACAAGAGAAATGTATCTGTTACATAACAAGATTCATCCAAAAACTAAACCCTACGAAGTCCTAGCCTCAACGTATGAGTTTTGAAAGCATATCTAGGGATCGACTTAGTTAACGGATTAGCAATCATCGTGTTAGTGGATATATAGTTGACAACAACTTCTTTTATCTGTATGGCGTTTTGCGCGAAGTGATGACACCTTTTGATGCGCTTGGTTTTCCAATGGAACTTTGGATGCTTAGCAAATTGGATGACAGTTGTGTTATCGCATAAGATCTCAACAGGATTATCAACTCTAGGAGTAAGATTAAGATCCAAAAAAAAAAAAAACTCCTAAGCCACATTGCCTCTTGTGTGGCAAGGCTACATACGACATACTCTACCTTCATAGCCAACAGAGTTATGCAGTCTTTCTTGTTACTACACCATGATATGGCTCCTTCCCCCGGGTAAAGACATAACCTAAGGTTTACCTAGACTCATTTAGGTTATCACCTCAATCAGCATCTGAGTATCCTTCCAACTTAAGGTCCCCGCCTTTTTAGCCAAGGACCAAGTCGGCTGTACCACAAAGATAACACATGATTCTCTTGATGGCTTGCTAATAAGCAAGTCCTGGGTTACTTTGGTAATGACTTGCCAAACCAACCGCAGAGCAAATATCAAGTCGTGTACATAACATGACATACATTAAGCTTCCTATTACACTAGCGTAAGGAACATTGTTCATTGCCTCCTTTTCGTCATCTATTTTAGGCATTGGTCAAGATTCAAGGTTAGACCCTTCTCAACTGGAATGTCTATGGGTGTGGAATAATACATTGAAAATTGTTATAAAATCTTTTTGATATATGCTTCCTGGCACATGCCTAAGAGCTTCTTAGGATGGTTTCTGATTATTTTCACATTTAGGACTTAGCTTTATCTATGTCCATCATCTTAAAGACAGAGAACTATCACTTCTTAGTAGCCTCAATCATCTCTAAGTTATTCTCAATCAACAGTGTGTCATCAATGTATAGGGTAAGAAACATAATTCCCGTTGGTTGTTCTTTTGAAATGCACACAATGGTTCTCTGAAACCATATATAAGCTAAATGAAGTTATGGCTTCGTGGAATCAAAAGTACCGAGATTTGGAAGATTGCTTAAAACCATATACGGACCTTTTAAGACGACAATATTATCCTCATGTCCCTTTGACATAAAACTAATGGGCTGGTCCATATAGATCTCTTCCTCAAGGTTACCATTGAGGAAAGCAGTCTTTACATCCATTTGAAACAACTCTAGGTCCAAATGGGCGACTATGGCTAGGAGTAGGCGAATAGAGGTGTAATACCTCGAGTATGGCTTAAAAAGGATCAAAGTGACTACTTATATCACCAAAAATGCACCTTTCTTTTGGAGAAAGTCACTCTTAAGAACTCCACAGTTAAGCGCGCTGGTTATGGAAGCAATCTTAGGATGGGTGACCTACTGAGAAATTTTCCAAATAGCATGTGAGTGAAGACAAAGTACGCCTAAAAGACTTCTGGTGGTTTGTGAGGCCAATCGACGATCCTTAAAGTCGTTCCTGGTAATTGCTTACCACCTAGGAGGGGTAGGGGCATTACAGATGGCATCAGAGCCGACCCACGACCGTGAGCTGTGCCAGTGGAAGGAGAGCCCTGGGCAGTCACCTAGCGGAAAAGATACTGGGTGTGCACCGCCGGTCAAGAGGACGCGTAAGTCGGTCAGTTTGTAAGTCACAACGAGGACATTGTGCCATTCAAGTAGAGTTGATTGTAATACTTCGAGCATGACTTAAAAAAGATCGAAATAACTACTTGTATCACCAAAGATGCACCTTTTTTTTTTAGAAGCCCACTCTTAAGTACTCTACAGTTAAGCGTGCTTCCTGTAAGAGCAATCTTAGGATGGGTGACGTCATGAGAAGTTTCCCAGGTAGCGTCCGAGCGAGGACGAAGTACACCAAAAAGACTTATAGTGATTTATGGGGCTAATCGACGATCCTTGAAACTGTTCCTGGTAATTGCTTGTGACCCAGGAGGGGTCGAGGCGTTATAAGAGGCAAATCTCACCACAGAAAAAAAATATTTATTTCTAGTCTATACCCTCAATTTGGGTAAAGCCTTCGCCACTATTGAACCATCTGTCCGATGCTTTATCATGGAAACAAACTTGTTTCAAACTGACCTACATCGAGGTGAAAGATCAACGAGTTCTCAAACCTTATTTTTTGCCATTGAGTCCAGTTCATCCCTTATGGCATCTATCCACTCTTTTAGAATTGTGAATCAATCGCCTCTTAATAAGAAGTAGGCTCCTCAAGTTCTAAGCAAATGCACAAGAATATTGCCTCTTCGATTTGAAAATATCATCGATGAATTCATCCACGCTCACTCCTTCAAATCTTAGGACCTTCATCATTTGTCTGCCTAGGTAAGGAATCCCTTCCCCTTTCTCTAAGAGGTGTGGGATCCTAAGTATGTGAAGATTCACTCTCACTATCCCTTGGAGGTATGGGTTCCTAAATATGTAGACTAACTACATGTTCAGGAACAAGAAATTAAGATTAGGCCTCATTCTCATGTTAACTCTCCTCAAGAATTGGAGATAACCTCATTCTCGTGACCAGATAAGTCTCCACTGTTCCTTTCGGATAGGAGAGGCATACCATCTTTATTGACTTGGTTAGAATTCAAATCCTCCCCCTTAGCAAGAGACGGTTGAATATCTTACTGTAACTCATACAGTTCAACATTCTTCTTTATTTCACCAATAGTTGGGAATTCGTCATTAAGAAAGTCGACACTGCGAGAATTCATTTCCATCATGCCACTATCAGGGTGTTTCCTGTCCATCACATATCCTTTGGAATATGCGGGATATCTTATGAACACCGTCTTGGTAGCTTTTAGGCCAAGTTTTTCATATTTGTGGGTTGGATTATACATATAGCAAGCTAAACCCCATGGGTATAAGTAGTCCAAGGATGGCTTTTTACGAAACTATAACTCATATGGTATGGCAAATATACTCTTGCTCGGCAAAAGTTAAGGATGTAGGCTACTGCCAGTAGCGCATCCCTCTAAAAACTGATTGGAAGGTTAACATGTGCTATCATTGACCTGGCCATGTCAAGTAATGTGTAGTTCTTGTGCTCTGCAACACCATTCTGTTGCGAGGTGTGTGAAATTGTTAGCTGTCTTCATATACCTTTCTCTTCACAAAACTTTTTGAAGATTTCAGATAGATATTCACGGCCTTGATCGCTACAAAAGGTTTTGACTTTTTATTCCAATTAAGTCTCTACTTTTGCTACAAAGTGTTTGAACATATCAAGTGCCTTGTAGCGGTAAGATAATATGTGTATATGCCAATGTCGTGAATAATCATCTATAAGAGTAATGAAATAAATAGCCTCATGACATGCTTTCACATTCATAGGTCCGTAGATGTCTAAGTGGATTAATTCTAAGGAACTTAATGTTCTCAAAGCCTTATCAAAAGGCTTTACAGTTGCTTTGTTAGCTAGACATAGCTCACACTTGGCAACGTAACCCTAGTGAGTCGATCTAAAAACCTTCTTTAATTAGCCTACTTATTCTATCTTCACCCACATGGCCAAGTCTAGCATGCTACTTAATAGATTTAGAATTAGAGTTAAAATATGAGACAAAAACAAAAGATATATTATTATAAGAATCATCCAAATTCAAAATAATAAAATCTCCTTTCAATGTCAGTTGGCCAAACAAATTCCACACCACTGGGACAAAATCCAAAAGAAAGATCTAATCTTATCAAAGAAACATGAGATACTAAAGAGCACCGCACCCTAGATGCATAGACACTATCTTGAAGAAGCAGCTTGTTTCCTCAACGGAGTTTGAATTGGTATATTCCTACTCCAAGGATATCTTCTTCACTGTCGTTCTCCATTCTGACAGTCCGTAAACCCGCTGGGTACTGACAGAACTCCACGAATCCAACTTTATCCTGAACTATGTGGTTAGTTTCCCCCTATCTACAATTCATTAAGGAAGAGAGTTAGCAACAAATGCATGAGAACAAACATATAATTCAGGAGTTTTAGTCGAAAGAAGTACCTTCGCCAGCTCAGGACAATCCTGAGCAAAATGCTACTTCTATCCACAGTTGTAGCATTTCATACGTGTTATATTCTTCTCTCTAGTACCTTTAGCCTCATGTTTCCTGGCAAAACCACTTTTCGAGTGAGAGTTTTGGGGAGGGCGAGGACCCTTCTTGGGCTTCTTGCTACGATAAGGACTGCTGCCCTTGGACCCCACTCCCTTTGACAACAAATGCCACATTGGAAGATGCGCATACTTTCACGTACTCCTCCTCCATTTCGAGGTGCTTTGAAATTACTTCAAAGGTGTGAATGCTCCCATATATGTCATAATGATTTTAAAGCTCCTCCAATGTTTATTTCCATCAGGGAGAGCCTTAATACATTCAGTACACATTCTTCCTCAAAGACTTCTCGCGTAACAACCTTAAGATGTTGAACCATGGCACTCATGATTCAAAGATGTTTGGAGACACTACGACTAGAGTCGATAGGATATTGCATCCACTTTAACTGCAAGGTGCGCAACCTTGCAGCAGATGTTTTGTAACACCCCAAATGCAGCATGTTTCACTATTTCCATTCTCATTAATAAACTCCTAAATTAGGACTAATAAATCTGATGATAGAGGTGATAAACCCAGTGATCGGGCGTTACCGCCGTCCCAAAAAGGATAAGACTTAAAGCAAATACCTTAGAGAGGATATGGTGGAGCATAAATCAAACTCATATATATTTAACATCATAACTAACATGAAGTTTATACATAACATTTAAGCAATAACCATAAAGTTTACATCTCCATCAACTACGGCTCTCAAGCTCCAAACTATACATGTATGATAGATCCCTTGCTCAACTTATCTCTCCAGCGGGTTTGCTATCATGAAGGTGTTTCACTGATCATTTGCCTAAAATAAAACATGAAAAACGTTTCGAACTGTGAGCCGAAACTCAATACATACATTCCTGTATGGTGAAACGATCATTGCATAAATTGGTTAGGCCTGCTTTGCAATTCATTTTAAGTTAAAATAGTGACTGAGATAAATGTAAAACTGCATTACTAATTATTATTTGGTAGTGAGCTCCTTGTAACTGTTACGATCTATAAATAGGTGTACACCTGCCAAGCTGATCGACGACCTAGCCTGAAGCCACGCGGGTAACTGAAGGGCAATGCCTTCTAACTAATAACTGATGGGGTCATTAATTATGTGATAAATTACTGATTAAACTGATTCATTGATGTACTTACTAAAACATTATAATTTTGATAAATACAGGCAATGAACATACCTGGAGTATTTAAAAATGCAATCTCACTTGATAATACTTATGCACAATGGGTAACGATAGATTAGGCCCCGATTCTGTTTAAGAAATGTAATTATAGGTATATGTAATTAGTAAACAATGCTGACTTTTATAATTGTAACTGTAATAAAAATTCATTAAAAGGCATCCATAACTCAAATAATTCTATAGAAGATAAGTTACGTCAAAATGATTTGCAAGCTAAGAACTAGGGTAATTTCACTGAAAGTGAATAACGTGGAGTAAAATTGATCAAGGTAGAATAAATGAAATCATAAAAGAAAGACTTTGATTGTTACAATTGAACGTAGATTTTTGTTTTGACATTTTGAGATGGATAATCAGGGTTTGATGGAAATTAGAGTTGTGGTAGGTTGAAAATAACTTTAAACACACTGGTTTGGACCAATAAATACTAATCTTGAGTTATCAATCTCCCTACTTCTCCAATTTCTTTGCACATGCCATACAACTTAGTTTTCCCAATCAAATAAGCTTCTAAATACAATTAAAGTTGTTGCCGATTCAAGGTCCACATTAGAAAATTTATAACTTTCACCCTTGACCTCAAATGGAGACCTAAAATCCCCATATGAAAAGCTTAAAAAGCCCGTTAAAACTTTCATTCATAGTACAAAATACAATTCCCTCAATATGGTTCTTAAAATTGGGCTAGAACACAACTGTGCACAGCTTCAATCCATCCTACACAGTCTTAGTAAAACGGCCATAACTTTTCCCACACACCTTGGATTAAAGCAATTCAAAAGGCATTTGAAAACTACCTTACTGATCTATCTACCCACCAAAAATCATAATTTTTAGCTCAACTAATCATTACCAGTTTATTGGTAAAGTGGTCCCTGTTTTCTGCCAGTTCACAGCCACACTACTTTTGCTTTCTCATTTCTTTTCACATAAATCCCCATCTAAAATCATTCCTTAAAATCATGTAATAAATCTTGGTCCTTTCCATCACCATACAAAGTCATAATACTCAATGTCACTTCATAATCATCTACATCAAATTTCAATGCCTCTGTTTCTCAAATCCACTCAAAACACACCCATGATTTCATTTATTTGCATAAATGAGCAAAATGACCCTTTATAATCAAATTGAAGAAATTTCCATAATCCACCTTTTTACAAAAATTCCACCACACCATTTTTTTTTTCAAGTTAAAAGACACACCAAAAGTTCAATTCTCAATCAAATACACACAAATAACATTCCTGATGTTAAAAGAAAGATAAGCCTTGTGTAATCATCAAAATCCTAACTTTTGGCCCCACTTGGGTTCACCTTTAACTCAATCAAAACCATACCAACACCACCATAATCATTTATGATGCTAAAGATTGCCAAAATAAATACAAAACAATCCATAAACATCACTTAAGCTTAAACTTACATGACCATGAACAATCTTAACTCCCAAGCTTCCCCAACAATTAAAACGCCAAAATAACTCTTATTTCTATCAAAACAACCTGATCAACCATCAAAAATAACAAAACCAGAATCAAACTGACACACCCAAAAAAAACCACAAGAACAAGGATAGGGTTTACTCACTTTGTTGCCTAGAAAAGAGATGGGAGAAGTGGTTGATGAAAGTGGGGGTTGAGAGGGGATGGTGGCTGAGTTGTTGGTGGTGGACTGGTGGTAGGAGTATGCAAAAAAATCCGAAATCGAAAATCGAATCGAAAAACCGAAAAAACTGAATCGAAAAACCAGTTAACCGAACAAATTTTTCAAAAAAGTTGGTTCGATTAACCGAACCGAAATTTTTTTTCGGTTTTCGGTTCGGTTACGGTTCGGATTATTTGAAAATTTGGTTAACCGGCAGTTAACTGAACCGAAAATAATCTTATTTTTTAAAAAAATTATACATAAAAAATAAAAATTTTCGGTAAGAAAGTGCACTTTTTCATTATTTATAAATGGTAACAAAAGTTTAATTTTTATGAAAAGAATTTAAACATAAAAGAATGACAAATTTAGGTAAGAAAGTATAAGTTTTTTATTATTTGTAAACAGTTAACTAGAAACCGAATCGAAAAATTGGTTAATCGAAATTTTTGGTTCGGTTACGGTTCGGGTTTTGGATGAGCCGAAATTTTCGGTTAGCCGAAACGGTTCGGAATTTTTTTGAACCGAAAAACCGGTTAACCGTTTTTCCGTTAACCAAAACTCCAGTTAACCGGTTTTGCATACCCCTAACTGGTGGCGATGGCTGCTCCAATAGGGGGCTGTGGCAGCAACACAGTAGCAAGCAAGGTGGCCGGTTATGGAATAGAGAGAAGGGGAAGATAAGTTTGTGATTTTTGCTTCTTTTACTAGGCTAGAATTGCTTTATATATACTTGGCTGAATTTTCCACCTTAAAAAGTAGCTTTTTGTTAATCAAAAGTTAGTGCAAATGATGGTGATTAACTTAATTTAATTACAGCAAAATTTTCGGGCCATAATTTGAGCCCAAAATAAATCGGGCCGCAAATCGGACCCAAATGAATTGGACCAAACTTAATGAATTTGGGCCCAAATTTTTGCATGGTTAAAAATGAAATTTTTGTGACATTACGAAAAATAATTTGTCACCTAATCATATTTACAGGGGCCTAATATCGATTCATCCAAAAGTATTACGGTAAATGAAACTAAAATTGCAAAGTGGGACCCAAAATGAATTCTCCCAACCGAGATGATTAAATGAGATAAATAAATATGAAAAATTAATAACATGGCTGAATTAAATAAATAAACATAATTTAGAGTCGGACTATTATATGTTTGGTTGAACCTAATCGTCATGCATGCAAGACAACATAGTGTTGCGTGCAGAACGATCTCTTTTGAACCAAGCTTGGGTACGCCCTTAGGGTTTCCTTATATTGCTCACTAGTAGTAATGTCTTTTCCCTACTCAGCTTTGTTTGTCGGGGCAAATATAAAGTTTTTAGGAGGTTAGCATGGCACCTCATTCAGGGTGAATTGAACCTTTAGATGCCAAATGTCGTACTTTGTGCAATCCATTTTTTTGTTAGAAGGCAAAATATCTATCAAATTCTTTGTTTCCATATTTGAACGTATCTATAAAGTTTTAAGCATATTGTTTAACAATTAAATTATCAAGAAAACCTCATCATTCACATCATACATTCAAAAATTTTACTAAACTCATAATCATCATATATGGATATGAATTATAAGTTTCTATAATTTAATTATCATATAATTCCAAAGAATCTTTTCTTAAATTGTTTAACATATAAATTAGTGATTATTACAAAGACATTCACCTTTTAGTCATGCAAAACACATTTATACAAGCTTATATTATATAAAACTAATTCATATAAAATGTTATGTTATTTAAAAAAACTCGTACTTTATTAATATATAACACAAAGTTATATATTTAACTTCAAAGGTTTCATATTATTTATAAAACTTATTTATATGGTAACATGAAACATAAACAATTTATAAAACAATATAAAATTTATTCATATATTGCTACGTATTTTCTAAATTACAAAGCAAATTAATTCAACAATTGAAACTAAATCAAGCCAACATTAATCACTATTCAATTTCATATATTGGACCAAAATATAAATCTAGGCAATTAAAAAGAATTTAAGGGCCTCATCGCATAGCCCAAAAATGGCCCAAAAAGGAAAACATATTAAAATTGGCCGAAAACAAGCCGACCCAAAAAATGCTCCATTAAAATAAGGCCCAGAGCCCCCTTATAAAAGACTGATGCCCTCACCCTCTTTACTCTCTAACTCTAATCTCTCTCTATCCTCTTTGTCCTCTCAACCCCAACATGAGGGCCCTCTCTCTCTCCCTCCACCACCTTGTTGTTGGGATTCTTGATTCTTATAGCCACTGCTACCGAAATCCATCCCCCTCACGGTAGCCACCAAGGCACCGAGAGGGTCCTTGTTGCCACGTTCTTAGCCACCAAAACCAAAAACCCAAATGATGTCAAATCGTCCACCTCTGCCATAGATGTCAGGCAACCCCAGCAAAACCATTACCAACATATAGATTGATGAAAAACGAGTCTATGGGTGTGACCCACGCCACCAATACGGCACTGAAGCGGCAACGCATAAGGTTTATGCGCACCTAAAAAGTAGTGTTTTGTGGTTTTCTCACCGGCGTCGTGTTGATCAATGGTTGATGAGGTGATTGGAGGAAGAAGGTGGTTTGAAACAACCTTCATCGGTAGTGCGTGCGCTCATGCATCATCCCCCATGGCGGTTTCTAATGGGTTGGCGTAGATCTATTTTTTTCTGCTACCCCCTTTTTATTTATTTTTGGTTCTACGATTTTGGGGGCCCAATAAGGCTCCGTTATCGCCGTTGTGGCCACATAAATGGGTAGCGAAGATGCTGGTCTGGGGTGGCGTTAGAGGCATAAGGCAAGTCTTGGTTTTGCCGGCCACTAAGGTCGTGGATCAGAGTCCGGTGTTAGAAGGATTGAGATTATAGGGTTGAGGTTTAGGGAACAATCATACTTTTTTGATTAAATAAGCACACCCAAAAAAAAATGCCTTCAACAATTAAATAGCATAATTGCATCCATTGAATCAAACTGATCATTAAATCTGGTTGAGATTTTTTGGTAAGAGATCTAAGCATTCATAAGCGCTTAAAAACTTTATAAATCACCAAAACATAATTGAATCGTACACAGAAGCATGCCTTCTATTAAATAGCATAATTCAACAATGAATCGTAATAGCCAACTTACGCGTACAAGTCGAACATTATGCTAGGTTGATACACACAATCACAAAAAAAAAAATTTTAAAAAAATCACTCATGGGTTAATTACGCACAGCAATGTAAAATAGGCATGCTTTGGAAACTTTTGATTGCTTAATTATGGAAACTAAACAATTGATCATGAATGAATCAATCGAGGCCAGAACTAAACAACCGAGGCTTTGATAACCCTGTTGGAAAATAGAGGTCTAACCTTGATGCAGAATAGGTTGCAGGAATTAGCCCACGTAGTCTAAATACCACTGGAAGGTGGCTACTAGAGTTATCTTGAATGTCATGCCGTAAACCTGAATCCCACTAGACCTACTTATATAGGTAGGGGCCAATTGACCCCTACCTATATAAATGTGAATAATTTTTGAAATCCTTACAAGCTTATGCCTTATTGCCTGCTAACATAATATCATCAACATAAACCAGCAAGGCCATGAATATCTGTCCGTTCTGATAAACAAAGAACGAGTAATATGCATAGGAACGAGCAAATCCATACTCACAAAATTTGGAGGAGAGTTTAGCAAACCATTGTCTGGGAGCTTGTTGAAGAACATATAGTGACTTTCTTAATCCACAAACTTTGTTAGCGCCTTTAGAGGAAAAACCGGGAGGCATTCCTATATATACTTCTTACTCGAGATCTCAGTGCAAGAAGGCGTTATTGACGTCCATTTGGTGTACTTCTCATCCTCTAGCGATAGCCACTGCCTGGAAATAACGTATACTTGGCATCTTGTCGACCAGCGTAAATGTTTTGTTGTAGTCAAAACCTTAAATTTGATGGTCTCCTTGTATAACCAGACGTGCCTTATATCATTGAATGGACCCATGTGAATTGTACTTAACATGATACACCCACTTGCAGCTGATGGGCTGTTACCAGGTGGAAGTTCCACTACTTCCAGGGTTTCATTATCTTCTAAGGCCTTTATTTCTTCTGCCATTGCCCTTTGCCACAGTGCATCCTTCACTACTTCAAAATAAAACCTGGGCTCAACCACTTTTGTAATCGCAGCTAAGTATTGTTTGTGAGAGGTAGAGAAATTGGCAGATGTGACATAATTAGTAATAGGATAACACGTACATGATGACCCTTTTTAAGTGATGTAGTAATTAAGATGGGTTCTTCAACTCGGGCACTGTTCCGCATTGCACAAACTGAGCTAGGTCTGAACCAACTTCAGTCTAGACTACAACAGGATGTTTAGATTGCGAGTTTAGGCTTGAGAAATCGTGGGTTGTAGTCCCATGGTCATCCGGGTCTTCTGTTGGACTTACATCAGCTGGCTTTTCTTGGCCCGTATTGTCAGTGAAATGGCAAGAGAGAGGGAGTGATCTGCTAGGGCGCTGGTCAAGCCCCCTGCTCCCCCTTACTAATAGGGTTCTGCTAAGGCTTGGATCAGGCCTAGGCGCAAAGCTCCCCTTTGTTGGTGGCGGGGTGAACACCGTTTCTTCATTAAGATCATGGCCCAGGCCAGCATTGTCTTCAAAATCATAAAATGCCTTCCCAGAACTCATATCACCTTGAAACCCAAATGGATTTTCTTTTTCCTTTTTGTTGTAAAATGGGAATACATCTTCAAAAAACACAACATCCTTACTAATAAAAATTTCATGGGTTTTGAGGTCAAATAGCTTCCACCCTTTCTTAGCGAATGGTTATCCCACAAATATTCCTTTCCTACTTTGTGTTGTAATTTATCCTTTTTTTTCAAACGAGTTTGAGCATAGCATAAACATCCAAAAACTTTAAGATGATCATGGGAAGGTTGTTAGTGATATAGAATCTTATACAGGGCTTTTTCATTCAAGACACTATTAGGTGTTCTATTTATTAAGTACCCCACCGTCAAGACACACTTTCCCAAAAACTTAAAGGCAACTCAGCTTAAAAACATAGCGCCTTGGATATGTTCAAGATATTACGATGTTTGCATTTTACGCTACCATTTTGTTGGGGGGTGTCTATACAACTAGTTTAATGGACTAAGCCATTATTAAAATAACACTCCTTCAAAGGTCCAGATGTAAACTCAAGCCCATTGTCACTTCTAATTGTTTTTACACTCTTCCCAAACTGATTTTGAACCATGATCACGAACCCTTTCAATAGTATTCCTACTTCATTCTTTTCTTTCATTAGGTACGCCCACGTGGCCCTATTAGCATTATCAACAGTAGTGAGAAAATAACTTGCCCCACAAGAGGCCTTCCCTCTATATGGCTCCTAAATATCACAGTGAATATGCTCAAATAAATCACTGGCTTTATTTTCACTTAAAGAAAAATGATTCCTAGTTTGTTTAGCTTTAAAGCATACATTGCAAGCTTCTTTATTACCTCCAAAACCCCGAAGCCTTTAAAGAATGTTAACATAACTTCACTAGAAGGGTGCCCAAAGTGCTGATGCTACAAGTATCCTATACCTACTGCATTTGCTTGAACATTCTCATTTGGTGCCCCCGAGTAGTAATATACCCCATGTTGTGGCTCACTCACTCCAATCAAAGTCCTTGAAGTGTGGTCCTGTAATATACATGAATCATCAAAAAATGTCACAGCGCAATTTAAATCTCTACACAACTTAGTTACAAATAAACGATTACAATTAATGTCAGGAGCATGTAAAACTTTTTTTAAAAATCCCTTTGCATGCTAAGGCCATTGTTCCTTGCTTTGTGGCCAAAGCATGTGAGCCATTAGGAAGTGATATTGGAATGGGTCCAATTTCTTTGACATCATTAATTTGTCTCAAATTGCACATCATGTGGCACGAAGCCCTGCAATCAATCAACCAAGGTAACTTACTAGACAACATTTTATAACCATCTTTTGGGATGTCAATGAGGTACTTGTTCCAAGGACAGGCCCGGGATAGTCACCTCGGACGTGCAGCTGGTAGCTTGTGTATCAATACCACCTATAGCTGCATCAGTCATAGCTGAGGCAACGTTTGCCATTTCATAAGCAGGTCCTCCACCTCTTCCACCACCTGTCCTACCACTGCGGCCACCTTTTCCACTTCTGCTACTACGACCATGACTTCAAGCACCCCAATTTGGCGGATAACCAATGGTTTCATAGCAAGCCGCCTCTTCGTACCCATAATGTCTGCAATGCTTACAAGTGTTTCTTTTGGCTTCATCGGTCTTGTCTCTTATGTCAAAAACCATTGAAGTCTTGGTTCAATTGTCTCTTCCAACACGAGTCCCTTGTGATTCTCCTCTTGTTGGATCATGTTAAAAGTTTGTCTAATGATGGTAACAGGTCTAGGGTCAAAACGAAACTCCATATGTTTCCATAGTACTCATCGCCAAGTCCCATAAGAAATTGGTGAGCCTTTTCTTCTTGAATCATCTTCACCACTTCAGCTCCAGCTCCACATTCACATTTTTGCATGTACATTGCAGAAAATCTTCTCATAGGTAATCAACTCACTCCACATGCCCATCCACTTATAGCAAAATTCAACCACATCAAGACCTCCTTGTTTTGCCGTGGTTATGTCCGTTTTAAGCTGGTGAATTTTAGGCGTATTAGGTACAGCGTACCTTTTATGCAAATTCTCCCACATTATCGCGGCTGTCTTAATATACGCACACTGATATGCAATTTTGGAACAATGACATTGATGATCCAAGAGCATATCATGGAATTCACCATCTCCCAAGCATGGTACTTAGTTGGGTCTTCACCTTCCTTCAATTTGAATCTTTTTAGCCTTCCTTTGATGAACCTTAATTTATTTTTTGATCTCAAAGTGGTTCTAACGGCTTGTTGCCAAAGATTGTAATTTTTGCCATTGAAGACAATAGATGTAATCGCTACCCAGGCCCTTCCGATGGATATAGATAGTAGGGCGATTGAGGATCGATCACTCTCTTTTTGCTCATGGCTCTAATACCATAAAGAATTGATGATTATTGTGTTTAGTATAACTGTTGTGCTTATATTGAAACAAGAGCTCAGAACATTGCTTTGCCTTGCTTGCTCTTACACGGTTACATGTCCCATTTATATACATGCATCCCTAGGTCTAGCTTCCACACTAAGCAACTAATTCTACTAGAAAAGGGAGCAACAATCTAGTTCTACTAGGAAAGGAAATAGCAACCTAATTCCGCTAAGATTAGGTTACATGAAATATTTTATTTACACAAGGATTGATTTCCTAATTGTTTCCAAATACTATTACCTATGGCAAATGAGGAGCAACATTTGCAATTGTTGTGCTACTTGAAAAATGTTAAAATCATAGTTGCTTTGATGAATAAAATAGCTTAAATAGAAATATGATTACATGGTCGCAACTTAAGAGCAACATGTCACGGTGATACTAAAGCCAAATTTTAGTCATGCACTAAAATTGGAAATAGTTACCTTGGT
The DNA here is from genome assembly GCA_029747015.1 of Carnegiea gigantea. Lineage (NCBI taxonomy): Eukaryota > Viridiplantae > Streptophyta > Magnoliopsida > Caryophyllales > Cactaceae > Carnegiea > Carnegiea gigantea. The sequence goes on from JAKOGI010000989.1 coordinate 190,362, forward strand.
TGGTGCATTTAGAACTTGATACTTAGCATTTTTAGTAGACATCATAAAACTGATGCGGAATTTGATCGCATGATCCAAATTCATAAAAAATTGTGGCATATGAAACACCTAATTTGAGCCGGACCTAAAGTGAAAATTGACCGAATTAATTAAAGCAACCCGACCCGACCCGAACCGAACATTTTTTTTTCAAACTTCTTTTTTTTTTTTTTTACGCGATAACCTTATTGAACTAAAAGTCACGTGATCTGAAGTTAATACAAATCGAAAATGACCTAATCTGAAATCGAAGTCAAACCAAATTTTGTTGATTCAAACATAACCTAACATGAAATCGAAATTTTCCCCCCAATTTGTCACATATTATAACAAGTTGTATAGCCCCAGCAAACTTAAAAAAAAATACAAATACAAATACATTAAGAGGGGAAACAAAAAAATTTGATGACGGTTTAGGGGGGGGGGGGGGGGAATTGAAAACTTGGTTGAGCTCGTAGAGTTTGCGATGCGAGTGCGACACGACTCAAGACCCAAATCAAACCGCGAGCCTCCAGTGATCCCGGAGTACCCCCCGCCCCCCTCCCTGAATTCTTCCTCCGATGGCTCAAGAACCAAAACAACCCCCAATTTTCTGCATAAAATGGCCATGGGACAATCCCCAACACAAGAAAACCTCAACTTCCTGTGATTTCGACACTCCATGGCTTTTCAAATCTCTTCAAACCCTTGGTATCCTCTCTTTCAATTTCTTCAACTCCATCCTAAACCCTTCAAAACCCTCTAACCCCTTTTCCCGATTTAACAATCTGGGCATTCTCCAAACCAACAATAATGGTGTCAACAGCCGCGAGAATCTGAACACGAAGAAGAAGATGCCATTGACGAGTAAGAGATTAAGCCCAGAAGAACAAGCGGAAGCAGAGCAGAGAGCCTTGGCCTTAGCTTTAGCCAGTGGAAGAGAGGCAACCGTTATCGAATTTTACTCTCCTAAATGTGCCCTTTGCAATTCGCTTCTTAATTTTGTCATGGAAGTTGAGAATCGCAACTCGCAGTGGCTCAACATTGTCATGGCTGATGCTGAAAACGAAAAATGGCTGCCGGAGGTATCATTTATTTATTTATTTTTTTTTTAAGAAAGAGAGTATATTTATTGTCTTTTTTTGTTTTTGTTGGTCTCATTCAATAGTCAATTTAAGTTTACTTTTTGAAGAAGTTCAATTCTGTGATTGCATTTGAACGTAGCTTGTTAACATAATAGCCTGAAGGAGTATTATGAGGAGGAATCTGAATGAGCGGTTTATTAATGATCCGTTGAAGGCATTTAGGAATTTCTCTACTACGATGCATTTGATGCATATGTTACTTTTCGCTAGAGAAATTGATTATGATTACTTTATGGCTTTATCCCATCAGTAGTGAGTGTATCTCCTGTCGGTTATGTGCCCCATATATGAAGATTATCATATTGTCCAAATGGTCCTGCACAAGTTAAAATTTGTCAAAATAGTAGTCTAAGTTGGCTAATGCTATGTTACTTGAGATCTCCGCAGCTTCTTCACTATGACATAAAGTACGTACCCTGCTTCGTGATCTTGGACAAACACGGTTTTGCATTGGCAAAGACAGGTGTTCCCAACAGTAGGCTACATGTAATTGCTGGTGTTTCCCATCTTCTGAAGCTGAAACGTCCACAAAGTGATCAAAATCTCAGCTCTAGTGTTGTCAAACAATAGTCTGAGTGGTAATGTGCGCTTTATCTTTTCTTTTGTTTGTTAGTTCTGAACTATCTATCTTTTCTTGATATCATGTTTTTGTTAGTTGGTGCTGAACTATCTGTCTTTTCTTTCTATGCACTTCAATGTAGATTTGGATTATATCTATTTCTTAGTCTTTGGCGTAAATGCGCTGCAGAATTGGCAGTTTCTGGAGTTAGCCCGCTGATACTTATAGTCTGAGTGGTTGTGTGGTACTTCATAATTTTCCAGGGGGATGTAATGATATAAATGATGTATTCTTTGGAACTTGCTGTTCGCTTGAATTATTGATTTTTGACATCTTCACATGATTGTTTGAGGTAATGCCAACGATGCAAGGCACTTGAGCTTTTGCTCGCTTTTGTTTGTGTTATTGTTGTTTGGAAGGTTCAGAAACATACAGTGGCGTGGAGATTTACCAAACACATCAGTTATCGTGTCGAAGGGTTACTTCTCATTTTTTTCCTGTTATTGAGACCTTGCCAAGTCCTCAGAGGCTAAGATTCCCCCCCCCCCCCAAAAAAAGGAAAATCGTGTCAAAGGGTTGATTCTTGTATGTTCTATACAGAAGATGCCTTGCTGCCATGATTGGCAAGTGCCCTTGGGCATTGATAACTGTCAGATGTACAGCACTATACCCTGTATGGTCTGATCTTAAACTGATCAGGGTAGCCTTGGAAAACAGTCATCAATTTCCAATTAGCCACCAGTTCCATCATAGAACGTAGCATCTTCTTTCTCAGTGAGTAGAAAAGTTCATCCTTTAGGAAGGGTATCAAAATGCCGAAAACACACTGCTATTTCTTTCTAGCATAGAAGAGTGTAGAATTATAGCCGAGATGACTGATATTGACTTTACAGTTTCTCAAATGGCAGCTGGCAATATTATAAAGAATGCATTACTTCAATGATTTTGGGAACCATTCAGGACCATTTTGCAGGGATACAGTTTCACTTGTTGTGAATGTCTATATGTTCATAGAACGGACATGCAACAATGAAACGCATGCCTCATCTTTTGAGGTTCTTGCTAAAATGGTACATTGTGACCATCAGCAATTAACCAATTACCTAAATTTTTCATAAATTATTTTGTATTGCCTTAACCTCATGTTGATCTAGATTTAACTTTCTATTTGTCCAACATGAATAAATGGGTATCGTAGGAAAAGTTCTGGCTGAATTCTGAGCATTCTCCTATCTGAACAAAACCTGATCCTTAATTTTGCCCTTCGTACTATCACGCACAGGGCGCATCATATACTTAAACACATGCGTGTTGTACTCTTTTTGCTGCTTGAGACAGAGCGGGCTGCCCTCGAAACAGCCAGATTAGGAGTTATAGAACCACATGCAGCAATTTGCAAAAAAATTGGAAAGGCTCATTAGATTGGGGGAATTTGTGCCGGGAATGATCCTAGTCAGAGCCTGTTCTCCAGGGGTTTAACAAACTGTTAGTTTGGTTAAGTGCAATCAGAAAACTGTAAGAAATCACCAGAAGAAAATGTACAAAGCATGGAGTTGTAAGTTTGGTTTAATTTAACTAGAAGAAACTGGAAAACAACATAAGAAACTGGTAGTTTAGTTTAGTTAGAAATTAGGTTCCAGAGACTAGGCCTTAATGGGCGTGTTGCAGGTGGTATCAGCAGTACACCTGACATCATGCAAAAGTGTTCTTGCAGGGGTATTTTCTTATACGTCGCACACATTTTCTGGTTACTGCAATTGGTGGTGGTGTAGCTCTATAGTAGGCAATAGATGTCTTGATATTAGGGTCCATCCGTTTTTAGCATTCTGTATCAGCTACCTGCTCTAACATATTCAAATCTGTTAATTACTTGTCAAACCTACTAACTGCTAGTCAAACTTATTCCAACTACATCCAATTCAGTCACAAATCGGCTTCCAAACTCCCCACAGCTACTAATTGCTACTCAAATTTGCTCAAACTTGCTCATGTCTGCTCTTATCTGCTAACCACTAGTCAAATCTACTTCCAACTGGTCCAACATGCCACAATCTATTCTGCCCCACTAATTGTTTCTCCAAAATGCTGAAAACAACCAAACCTTAAATCAGATAATTAGCCTATTATGAATGAGGCTATTGAGGGGGTTATATGATCTACTATGGACCATGGACATGCTTCTGTAGGACACATCCTTTGAGACTGCCGTGTTACTGATATTGATTTGTTAACCGTGAAGCAAATCGAGTAGCAAATTAGGTTGCACACTTGGTCATGAGTTGATGCAAATCATATATATATATATTTCTCTATCTTTATCTGATTTGTATTTGTTGGGTATAGACATGTGGCAGAAATTCCTTGAATTTTGCTTTGGGCTTCGCCGTCCGCTTTTGGCAATCCGAAAGTCCACTTCCAAGCGTTGCTTATGTTTCTACATAGCCGCTTATGTGAGCCCATTTTAGTTAGAGTGATGATATATGTTTTATCGTAAGACACTATTAAATGTCTTATCGTAAGACAATGAGCGAGAGAGGGGAGGGGAGAATGCTAGAGCTTAGAAAGGGCGATCCCTTAGGAAGGGATAAGATAAAGAGATATGATGAATATGTATTGTGAATGTGTTCCTTAAGGGCGGAGGAAATGCGCCATTTATAGTGGAAAAGATTGAATGAACCCTTCAGATTTGTAGATTTAGCTAAGATTTCTTCCCTGGCTTAGATTAGGAGAAATTGTTGTAATTCCTGCAAGTATATGGGTTTATCATTGTAACACTTATGGATGTCGATCCACAGAGATGGGTTAGGAAGTTAGGTCACCAACTAACTGCTTACTCTAGCCACATTACTTGCTAAACAAAACTAATATCACTTAATATTCCCATATTTCAAATCTAATTAATCACAGAAATTAAGATCAACAATCCAACATCATGGTTAAATAAACTAAATCTAATCAAATGATAAGAACCAAAAGATAATAAATAACTCTAAAATAATGGAATTCCCAGGTTGGGACTAATTCAGGCTTTGTCAAGCACCAATCAACCAATATGAGTCAAATAGTGCAGGCTTTCTTCAATGCAAACCATGCGAACAACAAACCTGAGCATAAGAGAAAGAACCTAGATACTTCATCCGGAGCATAGCCACATTCAGAACAAGAGCAACATCCTAAACTGAATCAATCTCAATTGTGAATAACATTAATTCGAACCCAAATCAGAACTATTCCAACCAAATCTGAAAGCTTAGCTCGAATTCAACTAACGCAAATTCAAGAATAGCAATTTGTGAAATTGTAAGCAGGATCTAAAAACACAAAAAACAAAAACTGAAACTTAAGGAAAAAAAATTCTAATACTACTCCTACTTCGCGCTTTTTTCGTCCCCATTTGAAGCTCCCAAAAACGATGGCTTCAGTCCCTTCAATTGTTTCAGTGACTCCCCCGAAACTGATGGATTAATGATATTGATGATGAATCAATAATTGACGAGGAAAGAGAGAGTGTAATGGATGGGCAAAATGAAACGACAGCCATGAAAATGGCGTACGCTGTTCTAGGTAGCAAGCAGAGAAGAAAGACGAAGGGATGAGGGTGGAGATCACGTGAGTGGCTTGTACCCAGGTTAAGTGAAAAGCAATGGAAGCAGACTGGGCTACTCGCATAGGAGATAGAAAAGTAAAAAATGAGAGAAAAGATGCAGCTGGGCCGGCCTACCTTAGGGGCAAAGAGAAAAAGACAAAAGAAGGGAACCGAATTCGGCAAGCGCATAAGCCCAGTTAGGCTTGGACTTCGATCTGGCATAGGACGAAGGGAAGAAGAGAAGGAGGAGGCGCGAATTGGGCTTTAGGTCTGGGCCTCGGTGCTGGGCTGACGCTCCTTCTTTTTTATCTTGATCCAATGTTTGTTGTAATCCAATCCTCTTTTGATTCAACTTTCTCTTTTTTTTCCAAGCAATTTATTTATTCTTCAGATTGCTCAAATTCCTACAAAATAAATAAAATAATATTAAAATTCTAAATTAAGAATTTATTTCGAGCGAATATTAGATAATAGAAGGGTATAAAATATCGTAATTTCAGGTTGAATAGAAATATTACAAAATCTTCCCTGCCGCCTTAGAGCACCAGTGCAAACTAGGGCTAGCAGTTTCCTGCTACGCCTACCGGTGGGTCCAGTGGCATTGAGAATTTTACAACCTAGAATTCACTACAGGAAAATGAGCCCTGGGAGCTTGCTGCTCAAGTCTAACAACCTCCAGCTAATGTTACGAGGACTGGACCAAACCAGACCGTCCAATTTATCCAATTGAACTGGGAACCAATGACTGCTCTAGTCCCGATAGGCACTTTAAAGCGATTTTCAGTTGAGCAGGGCAAAATTCACTCAAACTTCAGTAAAACTATCCGAAAAAATTGCACCCAGAACCATTGAACCTGGGAATTTTTTTTCCTTTTTTTTTTATCCTCCATAGAAGATAGCCGCCACCATCAGACTTGGCAGTGTAAACTACGGGGCAACTAGAAGGAGGCCTCTTGGTGGCACACCTCATTTTCAGCAAAGCTATCGAGTGGCTATGGCTAAGGCTCTTCAACAATACAACTCTAGATGGAGAATGGCTCGATCATGGCTTCAATATGTCAAATGCAGGTAAGAGGTGCACTTAGAGAGAGAAGAGAGAGAGAGGGAGAGAGAGAGAGAGAGAGGAAGCAAATAAAAAGAGCTAAGTTATGATATCAATCCATGCCTTGTCCCAAGAATAAAAAGTTGTTGCCTACCCCTAGGCCCTAGGTGGGTTAACGAGAGAGAAGAAATAGTAAAATCAAATGGGTGAATATTGTACTACTGTTAAGCACCAAAAAGCTATTGACTATAGTTTTCTTCCATTCATATATGAGTTTGATTCCTACTAAGAAGTTAAAAAAATATTACTTAGGTCTTACTTTTTCTTTGATAGCCAGTTTGTGCTTGCCTTTACAGACACTCTTAACCGGGTTAGGCCAGTTTCACTTGGTTCAATAGTCAACTGGGTTGATTGGTTTAACATGGTCTAGTCAATGCAACCTATTGAACTGATAATTCACTTGTCTAATCTAGTTGATCACTAAACATTTCTCTAACTTTCTAGTCACACTTCCTATTTGGTCAATTCTTTTTTTGTTTAGAAAGCTTAGTGAGTCTGGTTTCTAGTGAATTAAGTTTCGCGAGCATTAGATAAGTGTGCAAAGAGTTATGGCCCCAAGAGTAAAAAGGGGTCGATTTGCACAGATCTCACTATCCAGCACATTGTTTCTTCTGTTGGTTATCGAATTTAAGCTTATAATATATTGTTGTAAATCTACCTTATGACCTTAAAATGAGATTCCAAATTAGGTACAAATGGCAATTAGTCACCAAATCTTCACAAAATGGGCTAGTTTAGCCTTGTTTGATCTTTTTACAATTATTTTGGAACATTTGAAAAGTTTTCACAAAACCTTTATTTTTAGAATCATGTTTGCATGGACAAGGACCTTTAGAAAGCTCAAAATAAAGTAGCTCGCCACCGATGAGTTGAACAAGTGTTATAATCGGACTGCCAATCCATGTAGCATGCACTACGTGTTTGGCCCATCTTTAGAGGACACATCTCTATGGCTACACACACCCATGAAGTATGCAAGCGAGAGTGTAGTGAGGATCCAAAAGGTTTGTGTTGGTTGGACAAGGATTAGCTCAACTTACGTTGAGGCAGAATGGGTTGACAAAACATTAAGGTCATATTCAGTTTAGGGAACTACTTCTAGGGTGCATGTCTATTGTTGGTCTATCTAGTAAGCTTAACAAGAAAATGCATTCAATATTGATTAACCAAGTTGTTCAATGGTTCAATTTAAGTCATATCCGTGTAGCTTGGGTCAATATTAAGTTATATTATATACCTTTGATAGCAGTTAAGCATAGGTTTGAATTATTTTGGTAGGGTACTCAAGGTCGATCTATGTGTCTATATACATATATATAGAGAGAGAGAGAGTAATTATCACATAGCTGTTCAGATGAGATTCATAGTATTATGAGCAAAGTCAATCATATTGTAAGGTGTAAGCTAGGGATGTTCAAAATGGTAGCAAGGAATGATAGTTTTAGAATTGTGGATGTTACCTCTACTTGAGACTAAAGACTCCTGATTTCACATGGTACCATCATCATCTAGTTGCGGATCCATTGTGGGGTCTGTCAACATTGCTTCCAAAAATAAGAGTAATCTACATATTAATAAAAAGAAAAAAGATAATGAACATATACGAACTGATTATGTTTAATTGATGAGAGAAGAGATAACATGCAGGCTAGGCCCATCCTTTGACTAATTGGTCCATTAAGTGGTAAAATCACAACGCCAGCATCTTTTCTTTGCTTGTTAATATAGTTTAGCTCTTGAAATCAAAACCTTGTATTTACCAAACTTAAGAGCTTGGGATAAGTATGGTACATGAAACAATTCTACTGTGAATGATCCATACTTGCTGGCTAATTACATATGTAGAGTTCATAGCCCCAAGTAGTACTCAACTATAGACTTTTTTCCAAATTATCATTGAATTATTATTTTTTTCTACAATAGCAAAAAGTTAACAATATTTTTCTAATGTAACACTAGATGATCTATTAACCTAGAGTAACAGGTAACTCGTGTTTTTTTAATAATAATAATAATAATAATAATAATAATAATAATAATAATAATAATAATAATAATAATAATGATGATGATGATGTTAAAAAAAACCCACCCGAACTCCCTGTTGCTACTATCCAATCACCACAACCCCTCAATTATTACTGCTGCTGCTGTTGTTGTTGGTGTTGGTGTTATTATTATTATTATTATTATTATTATTATTAAAAAAGTAAAAAAACACAAGTTACCTACTACTCTAGGTTAAAAAGTTGCCTTGTGTTACTTTGGAAAACTATTGTAAACTTAGTGCTATTGGGGGAAAAAATAACTCAATGTTAATTTGAAAAAAAATCGATAATTGAGTGCTACTTAGAGTTATGAACTCCACATATGTATCATGTATTTGTTTTATAATAAGGTAGCGTTTGGTTGGAAGGAAAATGGTTTTCTCAGAAAATCATTTTCCACGAAAAATGTTTTTCCAAGAAAACTTGATTTTCATGTCACATTTTCCGTTGTTTGATACAAGATAAATTACTTTCTATGGAAAAAGAAAAAAAATCAATTTAATTGTTTAAGCGAAAAATATCAACTGAATGGTCGTAGTAGAAATAAATGTTGATCAAATAAAGAAATGTTAAGCTTAAAATTCATATTTGAGCTTTTTTTAATATTTTTTATTGGATAATTAAGTTTTAATCTAAATCGTTGAAATTATTTTGTGATGAAAGAATGAACTGAATTGTTTAAGTGGCAAAAAATATCAATTAAATTATCGTAGCAGAGAAAAATGTTGACCCAACGAAGGAATGTCATGCTCAAAATCTGAATTTGTGCCTATTTTAATCTTTCCTATCTAATGATCAAGTTTCAATCCAAACCATTGAAATTATCTAGATGATGAAAAGTATTGGCTACATTGTTTAAGTGGTGAAGCATATCGATTGAATTGTTGTTATAGAAAAAAACTGTTGATCAAAAAAGAATATCGAGCTCAAAATATGAATTGAGCCTATTTTAATTTTTTCTATCTGGTGATCAAGTTTGGATCCAAATCGTTAAAATTTTTTTAGTGGCGAGTCAACTGAACTATTTTACTTGCAAAAAATATCGACTAAATTATCGTGACGAAGATAAATATTGATCAAATAAAAGAAATTTGAGCTCAAAATCTAGATTTGAGTTTGTTTTAATCTTTCCTATCGAATAGTTAAATTTCAATCCAAACCGTTGAAATCTAATTTTGCACTTATTTTGACTGACCATATCATCAAAGTCTCAAAGAGTTGAAGGAAGAAAATCAACTTTCTATATTTTCAAAAAGAAAATTATTTTTCTTCATTAGAGGGAAAATCATTCCCTTGGAAAATAGTTTTCAATATTTTACTGTGCCAAACAATGGAATATTGAAAAATCATTTTATGGAAAAATCGTCCCCCCCAACCAAACACTACCTAAATGTAAAACTTCTTTACACACCATAACATATATGCCTTTTAATAAATCATAAAAGCATCATGCGTATGTTTGTATGTGTATGAAGCGTAAAACTTTTTGAATTTAACAAGCTGGCTTTATCGCCTTACTTATCTCTGCTTCTCCGTACACCTCAAATTTGGGAGAATTAAGGAAATGGGAAGTAAAGGAGACTGGATAAAAGCCTGCCTACTGGTATATTTTTACTACCAAGGAGTAAAGAGGAGTACTTTATCTTCCCTTTTTCCCCATTCCTCCAATCCCAAGCAGACTCAAAATATAGATCTGACATAAGTGACCTAAATCTGATTATCCGAATCTATACCCGACCTTAAATTCTAGATAATTAATTCAAAGGGAACCCGGAACTCGAATTGACACCAACCGAACTGGACCTGACTCAAACGTTTTCACCAAAACCTTTTTTCTTTGCACAACAACCTGACTAGATCAAATATCAATTGATCTAAAATCAATCCAAACTAGTAGTGATGCGATCAAACATCAAAATCAAATTGCATGGTATTGATCCGAACATAAACTTATCCAAAATTCACATGATCTAAAACCTTGCCAATGTTGCATTTGTGAGGTCTATCAAAATGTGCTTAAAATGCCTGAAATTCATTTCTTCAGGCATGTTCTTTTCTACTTATAAAAAGCATCTATCATTAGCATTTAGTACAATTCAACATAGTTAAGCATAATCTGGCATTATTCAGCACAATTCAACATTGTAAAAAGTACTTATGTATTGTATTATAATTAAACCCAAATCACCTAATTGTTTATCAATAATTAGACGTCTCTTACTAATAATATAAATAGGTTTATTATTTTAATTGTAAAATGCAAATGACTTTGAAGAAATAGTTTATTAATTGTATAAATGTATCGTTAATTTTCTAAAATTACATAATTATTTTAAGAATGGAATAAATTGTCACACATTTTTTTGAAAAATAGTTGCAATCAATAGTAATTATTCTGCAAACAACTTATTTTTGACTGTATCCCCCTCCTCTTCCTCTAACAAGTTCCAACTCCCATTTATGCTAATGCATATTCTTGATTGTTTTACTTATAATTATTTACAAACTTAACTAATGATGCAATCCACTACATCTAACAATATAGAAAATCTAATATAATATATGAAAATAGAATACATTAGTTATTTTGGAGGCATTTGTCATCCTAAGATTGGTTCTTTGATTTTCTTTTCTATTTTTTAAAGTTTGTTGTAATTTTTGGTGCGCAACTCTTGATGTAAACTAAATAATTGTATTCCATAGACAAATTTAATATGGTTCATCTCTATTTGGAAGTTCATGAATCATATCATTCTTTCTATCAGTATAATGAATAGGATTTTGCTAACTTTTCTCATGCATGTATCAAACAATTATAAATACCTCTAACAATCACTTGCTTGAATGATAAGATTTAGGTTTCATGGTTTCAAGGGATGAGAAAAATTACATCTAACAATATATATTTTTTTGGTGTCAGAAAAGACACTCTTAAATTACATCCAATAAATATATATGATTACTGTTAAATTGATATCAATATTTAACTTACTATAAAGGCAAATTAGATATTTGTTAATAATTAAAAAATTTCACACTAATCAAGCGAAGCACGGTATTACAACTACTTTTGAGTTCATGTTAATAACTATAAGGCGTAGATAAATTTCAGTATCTCATGTTAAGTGTATGCACATTAAAATAAATTTATAAATATATTTTTCACTTAATTATAATTAAAAATAAACCAATGCAATACAATTCAATATATTTTAATATATATTGGTAAAATTTAGTATATTTTAATACGTTTTAACACTAAACCACTTATAAATATTTATGATCATAAATTAAAAAGAATGTGCTGAATCAAATAAAGGAACGGGTCCTCACACCGACCGGAGAAAGGTGGGAACTCGCCAGAAGCCGGCATCGATTTGGACACTCACAAATTCTTACCGTAAGCTCGGCCCGAATTTCCTGCTATCCCCGTTTTCTCCATACCCATCAAGCTTCCCGAGCAAGAGAGAGATGAAGGCAGTAGTGATAACAAACGCAGGAGGGCCAGAAGTGCTACAACTGCAAGAGGTGGAGGACCCTCAAATCAAAGACGATGAAGTGTTGATCAAAGTGGAAGCTACTGCCCTTAATCGTGCTGACACCCTTCAGCGCAAGGGCTCCTACCCTCCTCCCCCGGGGGCTAGTCCTTACCCTGGTCTAGAATGTTCTGGAATCATCGAACAAGTTGGTAAGAACGTTACTCGCTGGAAAGTCGGGGATCAGGCAAGTCCTGCTATCCTACTCTCACTTCTCTTCTTCTATGTGAAATTTAAGATATGGTTGCGATTTCTTCGATTATAAGGTGCAACTAAACTCAGTAAATCAATTGGCTAACTATGTCCTGTTTTGTGTTAGTTTGAAATAGAGTCGTGTATCATGTTGAGTTCATGATGAGTACATCGAGAAAGTAATGTCTCTATTTGTTTCAAGTTCGAGAGCTGCTAGCTTGGATGCGACGAGTAAATGGGCTGCGCCCAGCATGTTGAATAATGCTTCGGCCCCAATTGATTTGTATCAGAAGAGATTCCAGATGATTTGAGGGAGTGGAATTTGTCAAGTGCATTTTATGGGTAATAGGCAATGGGAAATGACATGTTCTATAACTTGATCGAAAAGCTGTTACTAATTTGACGGAAGTTTGCTATTTATGATGGAGGTGGGATCACGTTTTGTGTAGTATCAGGATGATGGGGATGGTATCCCTTAGTTGGAGATGAAATCTGATTGATCAACCGCGATCTTGATTTGTCACATCAGTATGAATATGCGATCATAATCCGCCTATTTCATACCTGCTGTCACTCGGGCACAAGTTCTGTGCCCATATTGATGTGAGGGCAAGAATGGTCATATGTATGGAGTGTCATATGTTTTTGGTCTAATGAAGTGTCTCTTAAGGGCAAGGACACAAATATTTGTGTTTGGTTTCAAGAGTCCAACATATGCTGGCTGTCATGAAATCTTGTTAATGTATTGTCTCTGCCTTATGTAGGTGTGTGCACTTCTGGCAGGAGGAGGTTATGCTGAGAAAGTTGCTGTTCCTGCTGGGCAAGTTCTTCCTGTTCCACCTGGTGTTTCTCTCAAGGATGCAGCCGCTCTTCCTGAGGTAGCGTGCACAGTTTGGTCTACAGTTTTTATGATGAGCCGGCTCTCTGCAGGAGAGATGTTCCTGGTAACTCATCATGATGCTCTTCCTCTTTCTTCCATTATTTGCCTTTTGACTTCTCCAATGGTTGACCTTCTTTATCTTTATCTTTATCTTTCATCTTGTTGCTCTTGTTCACTGCTGCAAGCTGTTCAGGGGTAAATTAAAGTTTGGAGGTCTGGACCATTGGAGAATGTATAAGTTCCGTTATTGAGACGTGGGAGTGAGGCACCTGTAGAAATTTGTGTTTTCTTAGAGTTTTCCTACTGCTCTTTGAAAGTAGCTGATTAATGGTAGTTACTGTATTCAAAATGTATATTACATAATGACTATCTTCTCAGGTTCATGGGGGCTCTAGTGGAATTGGCACCTTTGCAATTCAGATAGCTAAGTACTATGGGACAAAAGTATTTGTAACTGCAGGTTTGACATACGTCCAGTTGTTTTTGATACTAAAAGAAAAGCTGACTTGGTCACAGTATACTTATTTTTGGCTATTTGTCGTTCTGTCATAGGTGGTGATGAAAAATTGGCATTCTGCAAAGATCTTGGAGCTGACGTATGTATCAATTACAAGACAGAAGATTTTGTTGCAAGGGTGAAAGAAGAAACAGCAGGAAAAGGTATCAATTTCCATGATAGTTGGATTGCTATGTGGGTCACGCATTAATCTCTGGATATTGTTTGGGTACTATTTTCAGCACTCGTTACAAATCAATTGTTTTGCACTTCCAATTTCTTTCTTAGATCTCAAATGAACATTCCCCTTTCTTTTTTCTCCCCTTTCAACTTAAAAGTGTGCTACTTAGTAGAGACAATTACACTAGGAATCTAGGATTAGTAGGATAGAGTTGGAAGCTTACTTTTCCTTGTCTGCTTGTACTGAAATTATAGGTGTTGATGTCATATTGGATAACATGGGTGCTGCTTATCTAAAACGAAATCTGGACAGCTTGAATTTTGATGGTCGGCTGTTTATCATTGGTTTGCAAGGTGGGGCAACTGCAGAAATAAATCTTGCAAGCTTGCTTGCCAGGAGAATCACAGTACAAGGTATGAGGGAATTTCTGTCTTGATGCTCTTCCTTGTAATTAACGTTGCCTATTATTGGCAGTAGGGGTGACAATGGTTCGGATCTGGATTAGATCCACTTAGATCCATACCTATTCTAATTTTCTGGTCTGGTTCAGACCCAATCTAGAGCCATTAGATCTTAAAATTTGGGAGCCATTAGATCTTAAAATTTGGGATCCATTCTCAGACCTATTGAGTCTATGTATCCTAAATGGATCATAAACTGATCCATAACCTTACAAAACCCTGTTAGAAGTTTAAGACATGTAGTAGTTATTTAATAAACACATTAAAATGATTTTTAACATAGACAATAGCAAAACATGAGATGTAAGATAATAATAATCCTTGTTTGCCTATTGATAGGAGGTGACAACTACAATACTACCTCATATAACAAGTCTCTTCAAAACTATATTCCATAAACTAAAACACCAAAAACAGGTTCATAAAATCCATACAACTAACATCAGCCGATTAAGATGTTGCATTTTGTGAATCGAAAACATTGGAACCCATCAATGCCAATCCGAAGTTGTAAGTGATAAAGTGCTAAAATTAGTGAAGAGGCTATTGAAACACAATTACTTGGATTTGGAAGGACTAAGTAAAGTATGAGCATACAATTTACTATTTAGTTTTGTTAGTTAATTCTAGCTGGACTTCTGGAGCAAGATTGTACCATCAAGATATCGCGAACACACAGTGTGGATCTAAGGAATTGGAGAGACTACATTCAAATTAGTGTAGGCCTTTTCAGGGGTTTTGTAGGGGTGATTATGGTGGAAAAAGGTGGAAATGGGGAAGTCTAGGGAGATCTCGAAGGATCTAAATCATGGATGGGGGTGGGCATTGGGAGGGAATGAGTACGGTATGTCCATACCCATATTTTATACAAAAAATGTTGTTACCCAAGCCATACCCAAACTATAGCCTTTGATATCCACATGGTACTATTCATATAGATATGACCGACATGAGTGCTACCTATATGGGTATTATCAGTAGATAGCCATGGTTTTATATGTTTATTACCCATTAATCAGAACGACCAGAGAGATACGATGGGCCTGCCATAATCTACTTGGAAAATCTTTAACGGTTTGGATGAAAATTTGACTATTTTATGAGAAAGGTTAAACAAGCTCAAATCCAAATTTTGAACTCAAAATTGTTTCATTTCGTTAATATCTATCTGGACTACGACAATTGTCATAGTGGAGGTATACGTTAACTGAATTGCTGTAATGGAGATAAATGGTAATTAAATAAAGGCATATTGAACCCAAAGTTCAGGCTTCCTATTCGCTAGGTATGCATTTCTGTACCTAAAAATGGAGGCTAACAGTGCATGATATATTGAGGGCGATGAGAGAGAGGGGAAGTTAAAAAGAATTGTTTGTTAGGTTTATGGGTTACATGAGTGATGGGTTCCATGGGTTTAATGGGTCGGATCCAGATCTAAAAAATGGATTCAAAAGTGATGCGTTTAATCCAAATGGGACGGATCTAAGATCTATCGCCACCTCTAAATTTGGTGATATGATCTGTGTAATTGGATAAAGTGGGAGCTTCAGCAATCCTGTATTTCTTGTGTATTAATGGAATTGAATTGGGCCTGCAGGAGATTCACTTTCATATATGAGTGAGATGAAAAGAGTCGAACAGTTTGACTAGAAACTAAATTTTACGATTCATAACTCTGTGTCGCTGTGTTGAAAATAAGAAATGGAGAATGAGTGTGTCATATCATCACAAAAATGCCTTTCATTGATCAGTGATATGCTAGTGGCTGATCTCTCAGAGATATGAAATGCAGAGTGTATCAAGCTATTGGATATGCAAAGTTGCAAACTATACATTTTCTGATTAGTCTCCAGGGGTTTTTGACTGATTATCTTTCCGGAGTTTGCCTCATATAGTTCCACTTTTGGCTTTTATCTGTTAAAATAAGAGGCGATTGGTCTACAGCAGTCCTGGTGTTTGAGTCCCGCTGCAGAGAATGCTTTAGGTCTTTCATCAGTTTGGACTTTGATTCAGTGGCTTTTATCAGTGAGTGGATGACAGCATGTAGACACTTGGACCATCATCTCTCAAGATTGTTATCTATGCTGCATGCTTGAGTTAAATGGTGGATTGACTTTACCTGGAACTTAGTCTTGGCAATACTTACTGGTACAAAATTATCTGAACTGAATATCTGACTGTTTCTGATCCAAACTTGAAATAATGCAATCCAATTTGGCTGGGACATGAATGGACGCAACCAAAACTAAAGTAGCCTTTGGCTTATCTTACCTCATATTAATTGTATTTTCATGATGAGCACTTATTTTTATTTTTATCTTTAATGGTAGGTCAACCGACTGGGCCCCCCATGTCAGGGCAGCCCAATGGTTTGGTAATGGCAAGGAGAGGGGATAAGGGTGAGACAAGCATGCAGAAACCCATGTCCAAATGAGCCTAGTTGCATCCCCACAATTCCTATTATAATGAAAATTATTGGATAGGTCAGTATTTGATAGTAACGGGCCTGAAGGCTAGTTAAAATTTTGACTGTATCAGCCGTTTTGAACCTGACCCTACTAAAGACCCAAGTTCAACCTGACCCAAGCCTGAATACTTAGGTATTTTGCATAAGCTGGTCTCAACATATCCATCCGAAACCTAACTCAGAAAAACCTGTTTTGCATCTGAACCGCTTAGCTTCAGGATTAAATCAAGACGTTGATTTGTTTTCAATCTTTGCCGTATCTGCAGGTGCTGGCTTGCGAAACAGAACACCAGAGAATAAAGCAGTCATCGTGAAGGAGGTGGAGAAGAATGTGTGGCCTGCAATCATAGCGAACAAGGTGAAGCCTATAGTTTACAAGTACTTCCCTTTGTCGGAAGCAGCCGAAGCCCACAGGCTTATGGAGAGTAGCAAGCATATTGGTAAAATATTGCTCGTTCCATGAGGCGTGCTTATGGCTTACCATGGTCCTTGAGTCCCAACTTGACAAGATCACCAGCAGCGAGTGTGTTGCCTTTATATCATTTATAGTTCCATAAGACTTTGTGTTTCTTTTAATCGAGTAAAAAAATTCCTGTAATATCAATGTTGCACTCCTGCATGTATTCGGTTTTCCCATGAAGATTAAATTTTTCTACGAAGTGAATGTCATGGTTATCATGGAATGGATTTTCTCAGTTGACAAAAATGCGCCCTGTATCTCTCGGTGCAAATAAAACTAATAAGGCGTCGTCTGAATTGTTTTTTCTTTTCTTTTTTGGAGTTTGTGGGGCCCCTATTCCAGGGTTTTACTTTTCAATTTGTGGGGATTGTGCCAAGAATGTGGCATTACCTGCCCGAACAAAAAGTTTTTTTTTTTTTTTTTGGGTAGGGTTAAATTAATTAATACTCAAGCAAAAGTGCAAAACGTTGGTGTGTGCAAAGGCAAATATAATTCCTTTTTTCCTGTTTGTTGGGGAGGGTACGGGATAAAAATTTCTACAACACAAGGCGTCTAATGGTGTAAAGTTTTCGCTGTTACCATAACTAGTATGGACCCGTGCTATATGTAGAGTATCTTAAATTTAAGATATATTTTAAAAAAATAAATTAAAATTTAAAAATTAATGACAAAGACTCTTATGTATGTGTAGAAATTAATACTGTGTACTAATCAATATTTATCAAATTTGTCCTTATAGGAAGTCAGACGCTTATTATGTTTTAATTTAAATTTTTTAAAATTAAAGTTTTATTTAACATTGAAGAATATTTTTCTTTGCATTGAATTCGGATTGTAAACGCTAGATAGAAAATCAATATTTTTTAAATTTGTCCTTTTTTTGAAAAAATGAAATACATTAATTATTGAAAATTGATTAAATGCAGAATATGCTTGCTCATTTCAATATCAAAATATGTAAAATATTGATGCTCATTTCAACAACAAAATAATAAAATATTATTGCTCATTTCAACACCATACACCATTAGTAATTATGATTTGGAATAATACAATCTAAATTTCTACTATAAGTAAACTTCCATTACATAGCTACCACAATTTTGAGAAAGGAAATTAAAATATATCACATAACCCTTTGTCGATGCCTAATAAGATAAACTCGTGCTTTTGCACAATGCGTAATAAATAAACCTTTAAAAAATATTATTAAAAAGATAAGTCGACTATCACTTGAAGAGACTTAGGATTTTCATTATTTTTTACCCATATAATAATAGTTCTATAGCATGCCATAAACATGATCGGAAATCAGAATTAGAACTTCCGAACGAATCACTAAACAGTAAACAATAAAACAACAAATGACAATTAATAATTTAATATCTCCAATCAATTAAACAAAAAAAGATATTCCGATAATTAGAGAGAGAAATTACTTTTTAAGTGCATCCTTCAGTTCAGAAGTAGCATCATTGGCCTCCTGGAGACTCGGCACCAGTCCAAACGCCACCCTCCGATTTCCCGCATCGATCCGATCCACAATCAAACCGTCATCCACGTCGTCGGTGAAATCTCAGTCGTCGACATCCCAAGCCGCCATCTGAATCGCTGGTTCCACCGTTCCACCGTTAAATCACCAGCCTGCTCCAAGGAAGACGACATCACGTCGGCTGAAGCCGGTTAGACTGCCTTCGACACTAAACTCGCCGGAAAATCAAAGGGATGAGAGTGAAATGATAAAATTTATATTAGGGATTGTACCTAAAGAGGAAAAAAATGGTGACAATTCTCTCAATTTCTCATCTTCGCCTTCTCTCTCATCCATTTGTCTCTCTCTTTTCCCCCCCCCAAAAAAAGCTTCAATATTATATATATATATATATATATATATATATATATATATATATATATATATATATATATATGAAAATTTACCATGCAGTGTTGTTTCAAATAACACTTATTGTTTCAGTACTCTTATTACCCAATGGTGTTAATTATGTCTGGAGGTGGGCCCATCATGTATTTTGACGTGTCAGCTCAGAGGGAGAGAGGAGAAATACTATGGCAAAACTGCCCCTCCCATTTCGGCCCCATCTTTCAAAAAACTGTGTGAAAGTTATTGAAGAGAACCTCCAGAGCAAAGGTTGAAGTAAAAGGGCAAAGAGGAGGGCATTTTTGAAAAGAACATCAACGAAGTGGCAGCCATTGAAGTCGGCAGTGGAAGAGGAGCAAGGCTGGTGTGGAGGTTCTTCGCGGTTGCTGTTGGGTTCTTATCGTGCAGTGGAGGAGTGGAGTTGCTGTTCAGATTTGACAGGTAAGGGTTTAGTTTGTTGAATTGTGTGTTATTTTGTTGGTTGTTGTTGTAATATGTGAGGAAGGATGTTGAATTTAGGTTTGAATTGGTGAATGGTAGATGAGAGGAATTGTGGAATACGGTAGGGTGACTTAAGTAACGTGTTGGGGGCTTGCAAATGTGGAGGTTTGGTGGAATGGGTTGTAGTTGGACTGCAAGGGGGACATTTTTGGGGGGGAGGGGAAGACGAGAATGGGGTAGAATGAGTGGTGCACATAACAACAGCATCCCCGATTTGGGTTGTGGATAACCTAGGTTAGTCGCAAGGAATGAATTGGTGAGGCATATGTGTCCCGAAAATTGCAAGTGCGTAGTTTGGGATAAACATTGGATGTGGCTAGTGAATTGGTAATGAGAGTTTCATCGAAAGTGATCAATTGCATATCCCAGAAACAGGGGTGCGGATTATGGGACGTCAGTATCCCAGATCTTACAGTTGTCTATCCCAGAGTAAGTAGTGGTTGGGTTTTTGTAGTGGTGTTGCCTTGTCCGACAAATGTGAATTGTAAGTTGTAGTGGTTGTGGGTTACACCTAGGGTGAACACAGTGAGTATGCGTAGGACTAATAACCTAGAGTCTGCCATTGCATATCCCAGGGTCAAGTTTACAGAATGTCACCATCCCAGAAGTTAGATTGCAGTAACCCAGATTGAGGAGTCATTGTGAAGCGTGTGTTGTAGGGGTAATCGGGAAATAGTAACTGAATGTGTACTGATATGGCCTTTGTATACTACAAATATCAAGTTTTGACTGTAAAAATGTAATAGTTGTGTGAGTGTGTCCCCAAAATGTTTGTGGGGATTGGTTTCCCCAAGGCTGCAGTGGATGTGATTCTCCATAGTACTACTAACCCAGAGTGTTGACATTGTTCCCAAGGGGAACAATGTGTACAAGTTGTTTGCATGATATCAGCATCCCAGATGGGGTAGGTCAGTAACCCAGGTTCAGCAGTTATTGCTGTGAAATGCGTGGTGGTGGTGCAGGGGGAATACAATAGGCAAATAGTAACATGGGTTTGTACTGTAGTGGCAATTTTATTGCACAATTGACAAGTCTGACAGTTATAGTTGAATATGGGTCAGACTGTGTTTCCCAAATGTTGTGGAAATTGGTTTTCCCAAGGGATAAACAGTGGAAGTGATTGTGCTGAATACTATTAACCCATAGCGTGGCATGATCTCCCAGGGTGGACAATGGGTATAAGTTACTTGCAGAATATCATCATCTCAGAAGAGGGAGGTCAGTGACCCAGGTTGAGCGGTCATTGCTGTGAATTGTTTTTGGGGGGGGAATTGGGTTCAGGCTGATTAGTTTGGCATGTATCACTATCCCAGGAATTTCATAGGTATATCCTAGGTTAACCAGTATGTCAATGGGTGTTGCATAATGTGAGGGTATCCGTGAACATTGCATGACCCAGGATAAATGGCATTGGGCTGTAGTTGTTGTCCTTGTGTGTGTGTGTGTGTGTGTGTGTGTGTGTGTGTGTGTGTGTGTGTGTATCCCAGAAATGGCTATAGCCGTGAGGGAGAAATATAATGCTCTATGTGACTAACCCTGAAGTTGCAATTGTATAACCCAGGTTGTATTTGCTAGCTAGTAATAGTAATATGGTGTGTGAGATAGTTAGTAGGTGTGGAAGAGAATTTGTATGTATGTAAAGCAAGGTGTGTATTGTGTTATTTGAAGGATGCGGGAATGACGTGTGATGATGGAATTGTGCAGGTGCAGTATGAAGTCAAGAGCTGCTGGAAAACAACGAGCCAGGTCATCTGTGCCGACGGGGGCTGGATCGTCACGTACAGAGCAATATACGAAGGGGTCTATAATAGATGAGGATTTACAAATGTCCTCTGGAGTGAGTTTGTGCCTTCTGAGGCGGGAGGCAGTACGGAGGATAGTGTGTCATTGGTGGAGGAGAGTGGTGGAGAAGTAGGATCGTCTAGTAGTGAGGGTGATGAAGTGGGAGACAATGATGTTGACAGTCCTGAAGGCAGCATCCAGGGGAGAAGTCGGAAGAGGAGGAGGGAACCCAGCATGGAAGGTAGAAGGTGGAGGCGTAAGGCTGTTGGTGACGGGTCTGCATTTGATAAGGACGAGAGGGGTGGGAGGGGCGTTGTTCCAGTGAGTGTGAGAGGAAGGTGCACGTTGGACAAGATTTACAAATTCAACAAGACCGTCCAACCATACCATAGGGAAGTAATTGAGGGGACTATATTGAAGCCCATACTAGAGTACCGACCATTTCCCATGCAGAGGGACCTCACAACTGCATTTATTAAGGCATGGGTATCGCGGAGGAAGGCATTCAGGCTAGCAGGGAGGCTGGTTCCCTTCTTGGTGTATGACATCGCTTTTTTCATAGGTTTGCCAGTGACGGGGAAGATAGTGGAGTTTGCTAAGGGGGATTTCTCAACGACTGAGATAGCCAGGTACGGTAGCACATGGCACAGTACGTCACTGAGAAGAGTGACAAACTGAAAAGGGAGAAGGGGAGCAAGAAGCTAGTGTTTAGGAACTACATTAAGGTTATGAAAAAGTTGTTAGATGAGAACAATGAGCCGGAGAAGGTGGAGTTGTGGCTCAGTCTGTACACGTGGATGGTGATGAGTGGGCTGATGTTCCCGAGAATCCCATATGGAGCTGCATGGTCTGTGCAGACATATGCAGGACGTTCGCGGACTGGGCAAATATGCTTGGGCGGAAGCCGTGTGGCGCGTGCTTGTAAAAGCGGTGAAGGAAATGCAGCGGAAGTTAGAGGGGCATGTGTCCAATGTACAGATGAATGGTTTCTCCCCCCTTCTTTAGGTGCCCTGTGAAAAGTTTTTTTTAAAAAAAAACACGTGGAAGTTAATTGTCATTTTAGATGGAGCATGATATGCTTGTTTGTTGGTGTTGCAGGTGTGGTTCTACGAGCACACTACACGGTTTGCGAAGTACGACAAAGCCATGTTCCCTCGCTTGGCCAGTTGGGACAGTGTTGATCATGGGGGAAGGTACGATGCATTCGAGCTGATGGCAGGAATCAAAGAGTCCGACATATGACAAATTTACGTAGTCATTTAATGTGTATGTCTGTGTTAGCTGGTTGTGTGGACATGTTCCCGTACTAATTTCAGTTTATGGTTATGCATAGATTATCCTTGTCTTGCATCCTCGGCCTGAGGAGATGGGGGTGCTTACGATTAGGGACTTCATGAAGTCCCCTGAGTATGGGTACTACATCCTTGATGGTGAGGTTAGTGTTGAATGTTGTACTTGGGATTGTGCGGAAGTACAACTCCGGTGTTGTACGTCAGTGTTGTTGTCTATGGGTGCAAGCACGGGTGGACTAGTTATGACTATTATTTGATGACTTGTGCAGGGTGTGCTCTCATATGAGGAGCGACTTCACCGGGCAAGGCAGGAGGCCCATGAGGAGCGGGAGAAGCTCCGACAAACGGAGAGAAGGCCGCAATTTTGGATGAGCCGTGCGCATGAGTTGGAGGCGAGGTTGAAGTTGTCCAAGGCACCTGCTACGCAGGAGGAAGGAGGAGAGCAACCAGGAGGTGATGTTGGGGAAGCTATACAAATAGAGACAGAAATGGAGTGTTTGGGACAGTCAGGGATTGACTTAGGCGAAGCAGTAGAGCATGGCAGCAGGAAGGGGGATGGTGGTGCAGCGGATGCCCCAGTGACAACAGGAGAGGAGAAAGCGGGAGACAGTGTTGGCGCTGCGGATGTTGTACCGTCGCCTGCAGTGGAAGATGTGGGCCATACAGTGTCCGATTCGCCGGGCATGGGAAGCGGAGAAGGGATGGCGGGTGGAGATGGGGCTGATGGGGAGCACCACGAGGCTGCCCCAGTACATGACGATTCTGGTGCCGTGCACGACGTTGACTCAGGTGATGATGCCGGGAACCCTGAGGGTGGGGTTAATGGTTATGGTGGCCAGGATGCGGGAAGCCATACATCTAGAGGTGAGGGCGTGCCCGGGGGACCGGCATATGGAGTGGGAAATGTGGAGCTGGGAACTGGCGCTGCTACGGCAGGCGTGGGTGAGGATGTCGCGGTTGAGGAGGTTGTGCCGTCCGTTGACCACGGCCGCCCAATGGCACCCGAGACTGTTGATGTGGCTGTGGAGGACGCTGCTGTTGATGAGGCATGTGCGAACCCCCCATTGGGGCAGTCGGGGGAGAGTGTGGCCAACCCAGTAGGCGACATTGACAGAACAGCGGGCAGTGACAGCAGCGGCAACCCTGACCTAGAGGGTGTGCCCTGCGAGGGGGAGGGTGCTGGGGACAGTTTGAACATTATCACCCGTATGAAGAGAAGACCTCGGTGCCGGAAACCGGCTGCAGTTCATGGAACTCCATACACCGACCCGACGCGGCACCATGGAGGTCGTAAGAAGCAGAAGGACCTCATTGATGAGGGCATGAGAGCGGAAAAGGCGCCTGGTGACGATGAGCCCTCTAAGAGGGAGGTTGCGACAGAGATTCTGGATGTGCCGCCGATTGCTATGGAAGGGTCACACTGGGGGGCAGATGCGGAGGACTTCAACACCATCACGTTGACCAAGCAGGTGCGTACAAATGGTGAATTTCCCAGGATAGTCATTTTTGATACATTTCATTGACTATGTTGTGTATATGGTGATCAGGTTTTGGCAGCGTACATTACTGCACCTTTGTCCGCAACTGAGAAGGAGCTCCTCAACACAGTTCAGGGTAGGTATAAGGGCTTGCGGTCTAACAACAAAGTATGGTATGTCTGTCTTCACGTCATCTATGTTAGGTCCCTTCGCATTATATGATAAGTTGTCGCTCATGTGTTCACATTTTGCGACAGGGAGGAGGATGTGAAGTAGTGCTTGCCGAAACTGGTGCCTGCGAGTTGGTTGCGGGGCCTCATCAACGTGGTCTCAAATGCCGGAGCAGGGGACAAGTTCGGGAGGTATTGTATTGGTAACCTCGCGATGGACATGTTTACAGAGCTCCTTCATAGGCGGCAGCACACGTACCCTAAATTGTGTTGGATGTCCATTT
Source organism: Carnegiea gigantea (assembly GCA_029747015.1). Lineage (NCBI taxonomy): Eukaryota > Viridiplantae > Streptophyta > Magnoliopsida > Caryophyllales > Cactaceae > Carnegiea > Carnegiea gigantea. Next base: position 214,879 of record JAKOGI010000989.1, read on the forward strand.
TCTTAAAGCACCACATGAATGTATGTTTCACCACCTCTTAAGTTTGCGGGACAGCGGTTGCGTGCAAACGTGCCCTAACATGTGTCTTCTGTTTGTAGGTCACCTTGCAGAACAAGGCGCGTATCGCGGCAATGATATGGGATACCTTCAAGCGGCCTTCACATGCAGATGTTCGCTATGTATGTCACGAACTTGTACTCAATATGGCAGCACACATTTTGATACTATTGCTTGTCATTACCCCTGATGTTGATGTGTATAGGTGTTCATACCATTACTTGAAACAACTGAGGGGCATTGGTTGCTGCAGCTGGTCGATTTGCGGGATCGTTGCTTCGTTATGTACGATTCCTTGTCGAATGCAGCGGACAAGAACAGGCAGGCTCTGATTGACAGCGTGGTGAGTTGGTAGTAGTCTATTTTGGGTGGAACTCGGCCGCGCCACATATGAATATTTCCTCTTCTGTTTTTATTCGCCCTGGTCCTGGTCATGTCCACGGTTATTGATGTTGTCAACATTGGCGTTGTTGCAGAGGATTACGTTTATACTTGCATTTCTACGCTCTGCTACTTACGCTGATGCCGCACAGTGGGAGTTGTGCAACCCTCCCTGCCCGGAACAAATGAAGTAAGCCTTGCATACGTCCATGGGATGCAGTTTTTGCTTGGTACTGAACAACCCGGGTTACTGAACTGTGTTGTTGTGGTGATTGTTTGGCAGTGGACATGATTGTGGTGTGTTTGTGATGGCTTTCATGGAGTTATTGTCCCTTAAAGCAGATGGTTTCCACTTTGACCAGGATTGCGTACCACTATATAGGGACAAGTGCCTGTTGACCTTCATCTAGGGTAGACTTGCTCATTTCCCTCAACATCTAAGAGGTATGTGGCACACTTATCCTTTGTTGTCCCCCTTTACAAAGACGATTACATGACTCTGTCTGTCGTGCCTGTCACCTGCAGGTTTGGCACCGTCGTAGTGCTTCGCAGCTGTACGAGTTGAGGTTGCTCTGGTCAGTGTGTTATCTGTCCGTGTCGTTCGTGACTCTTTACTTTTGTGTACTTACTTTTCCCATATTGGTGATGTTGTTTTGTACGTCAGAAGTGCACATCCTTGTGTAGACTATTTTTGTTTGTTTTTTTGCTGTGTGGAGGACCTGGGTTTGTGACATTGAACACTGCATACACTGTGTACTTGTACAGTGAGCAAAGGACATTTTGGAGTTCGGTGATTCCAAATTGATATGTTCGCCCCCTACTGGGGGGTTAGGTGCATTGGCGGTAGCGGCGTAGGTTGATGAACGCCCATCACACATGTGTACAACCCGAGATAGCAACCTAGAATCGTTGGGATATTAATAGGGGTATCCAGCAAATTGTGCATATCGGTGATGCAGGATAGTTTCCCCCCTACTGGGGGGTTTGGTACATTGGCAGTAGCAGGGTAGGTTGATGAATGCCCGTCACACATGTGTATAATCCGGGATAACCGCCTAGGATCATTTGGCTATTGATAGGGGTGTTCAGCAAATTGTGCATATCGGTGATGCAGGATAGTTTCCCCCCTACTGGGGGTTGGGTGTATTAGCGGTAGCAGGGTAGGTTGATAAACGCCCGTCACACATGTGTACAACCTGGGATAGCCACCTAGGATCGTTGGGATATTGATAGGGGTGTCCAGCAAATTGTGCATATCGGTGATGCAGGATAATTTCCTCCTACTGGGGGGTTGGGTGCATTGGCGGTAGCAGGGTAGGTTGATGAACGCCCATCACACATGTGTACAACCCGGGATATCCACCTAGGATTGTTGGAATATTGATAGGGTTGTCCAGCAAATTGTGCATATCGGTGAGGCAGGATGGTTCCCTACTGGGGGGTTGGTGCATGAACAGGATGGGACCGAAGCAGGTTCCTCAAACGCTGAAATTCATGTTCCACATTCTCCTATGCAATGTGGGAGTCACAGAATGCGGATAACCCATTGTTTGGGTAATTCGATCCCGAGATAGTGTCCCCTTACTGGGGGGTTAGGTGCATGAACACAAGAAAAGTGCCCAACCAGGTGAAGCAATGCTGAAATGTTGTTGTATACAACCCCGGTTGGCGAAAACAAAATATGGGGATGGGTATATGGAACCGTACAAAGCTACCACATACAGGTGATTTCGTTAATACGTACACGAAGTAGCACAGCATTGTACAAGGTGGACTTACAAAAAAGGAGGCCAAGTTGTTGACAACATTACTTGTCACATACTGGAAGTATTCCCGTCATTGGTGGCCATATACTTCCAGTATATGACACAAACGTCTACAGAGGAGCAGCACAAACAACTAGGGCATCATCTTCTCCTACTAGTTCTCCTATACATACTAAGGATCTAAAAAAGGCCAATGCCGAAAACACTCACTGCCATTATATGAGGGCAGCAGTAGATATCATCAAGTATGTGAGGTAAGCTGTGACGCAGACAGACATGGTGACAAGTTGGCATTTGATGGCATCCTGCACAACTACATTCACCCCTACATATGCTTTCATGTACCGGCGGAGAGTGGTAGTTGCAGTCAATATATCAGCCCGCAACGCCCGATTTTGTGCTTGGAGGGTCGTAACAGATATCTTCTCCGCCTTGGTCATACGATGATCGACCCACTGAAAGTGCCTGCACTGCCTCTACATGACATAACCAACCCACATATGAAAAACCCAACTTAGTCATGCAACCAAATCATAAGAATAAATGTGTACAAATAGGCGAGATGCATTAACGGACCTTACTGCAAACTGCGTGCCTTCAGTATCTCTCCCCCTGAGCTGGAATTATGTCCGCAGGCTGACCGCAGTCGTACAGGATCATCAACTTCGTGTCCTTCTCATAAGGCGTCGACATCAATTGGGAGTAGGTTAGCAGCAAAGCTTTCACTGAAGTGTGGGTTACACGTGCCTTTAACCCGTATTCAATGTCGATTCTGCAACAATGGAGAAGTGAATGATGTTTTATTTAATGGGGGGAGAACTGCGCATTAAATGTGGATGACCGAGACTTATATATGTGATTAGAGAGGTTCAATGTGGCGGGAGTTTTCCCTCCAAAAGTTTAGGTTGGGTTCCCCGCCAACCCACCATGATGATTACTAGTGGGGCGTGTTCCTGTTTGCTTTCTATCTTTCCCACATCCCCTCCAATTATCAGGTGGGGACCTCACACACGTGGGCTTCCTCCACAGCAAGCATCATTTGCTGTCCTTTGTTATAAGTGAACACGTTACACTCAAATCTCTTGCTTTGGCATATTGGCAGCAGTCAACCTCTGTACAAGTCAACAAGTTTGGAAGCAAATTACGTGCTCACTGCGTTCCTCACTACGTACTGACATCAGGTTTGCATTTTTGATAATAACAACAATAAAATATAAAATAACATACACTCACAACACTGACCCCTCAAAGTATACATGAAATATAACATAACAACACTATCCCATCAAAGCAGGTAATATGTTTAACCACTTACGTTCATTACATAGTTTAATATTACACAATAAACTAACCATTAACCAAAAGTCCCATAAATGTTCGTGACATGGTGGACATGATGCGATACAAAAGAAGTGCCTCCTCGTAGTAAGGGGATACCTGTCTTCCAATTATACTTACATACTATTGACTCCACCAAAAAAAAAATAAGGGACGTACAACACGCCTGGCATTCCTATACTTACAACATCAGTTCAGACACTCATGCCCGCTTACCTTAACCCTTCCACGTAGATGTTGGACAACAGCATAAAAAAACCAAACACAATTAAGCTCCTGATGAACCTCTTATGCAGACACCCACCGCATCCTGATGGCAAGCATAATGGCAATGACTGCAACAGCTAAACCAAGCAACTTCTTCAGGGTGTCCACTTCAGCCCTCCGTTCCGCCTCCATACGCATGTCCTCATCACGAGTCAATAGTTCGGCATTGCGGTCATCCAGAAGCCAATCTCTTTGTACAGTCTGCTCACGTACGAGATCATCTATCACCTCCTTTGCCTGTTTAGGGAAGTCTGCGTCTATCAAATGAAAGAAGTCGCAGGCGACTTCATCCTACAACCACATTCGACACCCGTTAGCCATCACAAACTTAACCTCCTTTTAAGGGGAAACAACTGTACCCGAACAGTGCAAGTGGACTTACCCTTTTCGGACACCAGGCATACCTTCGGCGATATTGTCTGTCACCTTCGAATATGTCGGCTTCTAGCCCACAATTGCAGGTGTAGTTCTCCATTGCGCAACAGTCGCAACTGGAGTTTGATTCTGAGCTCCCACTCATTGAACCCAGGGTTACTGCTTGGGTGGACACTATTGGAGATGATCCACTCTTTGCAGCACCACCTCACAACTTGATAGCCTTACATGCAAATGGAGTGCACTACTGTCTTATGTACATGTCTTATATAACCCACAAATATTATCACTTTACATCCGTAATTGTACCCTGTAGTCACTTCTCATTATGACATCCTCTTTAGTGGATTTGGGTGTTAATGTCCATTTGATAGGGTCATTGTCAAAAGTTACGACAAACCTCAGTTCATTTATGGTGGCAACAGCCACATTGAATTGTTAAACGTGGAACTCCCTTATCCTCAAATATTTTATTATGAGCTAGTAGGAGAGTTACTACCCACTTGCACGTATGATTGTACTGATGTCATCTCCTCCACCATACATATCCGAGTCTTCCCAAACGCATATCCCGGGTTTGAATTTAGCATTACGTCTCAGGTCAGTTGGAAGTACAATGTGCGGAGTGGCTACACATATCAATGTCCTGGGATATTCAATTATATATGCTATCCGTCAGTGAGTTGGCAACTGCGACACTACCCCCATGTACATGTGTCAGTCCTCTTACAGAAACAGCGACGACCACCCTACATGAGGGCGTACACAATCACGTGTACACAAGTTCATACATACAAGACAAGTCCTATTATATACATAACCCACACCGGTCTGACAACTAGCCGGGAAAGTAGTTAATAAATGCGGGCGGCTGACACAGCATCAAAATCTAAGTGCACATCCTACAGTTTGCTGCAACACCGCAGGCATTACAAATTGGTTGGCAACCAAGACTGATACGTACCATTTGTAATTGGGACATTCATATCGCATTACTGTTGTACATTGTGTCTGTCAAATAAATCCTCCACCGCGACAAGCACACCTCGGTCATCTGTATTGAAATCAATGCGTGGATTCCTACACGTGCTCCGATAGTGACCACCCTCTCCGCATTTAGAGCACCTTCTCATTTGAACGCCTTGCGTCTGAGATTCAATTCGCCTCTGTCGTGGCCTGCCTTGCGGGTGGGGGTTTATTGGCGGCAGGATTCTTCGGTTATACCTGTCATCAAGTGCTTCCCCACCAACAACCAAACCTGTGGCATTATCCACGGTTGCCGAATCATGCGTCTCCATTAGATGTATGCTGTTCATGTATATCGTCCCCTGAGTTGCCCCCTTGTAACAGTCACTTACATAGTCATTCACCCACAACTTATGCTTGTCGATTCCTGCCATTGCATGTGCACAAGGTAACCCCTGCAACTGCCACCACTTGCAACTACACGTCCTTCGGGCAAGGTTCACAACTAAGCTTTGATTGTTTGTCAGCAACACACCATACTCACCAAGGGCGGTGTTAAATAGCTTGACATATGCAACACAACCAATGTTAGCCAGTGTCTTCCGTAGCTTCATCTCAATCCTGCCACCTACACCATTCTTCCACTTTTGCAACTTCGTCTTCCGCTTGTCAACTTTTAGGCCAAGCTTTTGTAGATGTCCACTCACGAGCCACGGGATGGACATCTGCCTCAACGAACGCATCCAGTTGTTCCAACTTTCAACAGCATTGCTGTTCAACCTGCCCCACCTCTCTTTACTGAATTTAGACTGAGTCCAACGTTCAGGGTCATTATGCTTAACCCATGCAACCAATTCTGGCTTGATTTCCCGCAACTCGTCCATTGCCAGGCCATACTCAACTCCCGTAGGGGCGTACGCAACCCTGTTGAACACCTCCTTCAACAAGTCCTTCGATGCCTGCCGGCGGATCCCTACCTTCACAGCGTACGTAAGGAAATTCTCACACACGTGCTGGACACAGTAAATATGGTTCTCAATTCCAAACACCCTCGGCACAAAAAACAGTAATGCTAGGTTCCTATCGCTCATTATCACAGGTTGCAGTCCGCCCAAACACTCACGTAGGACAGTCAAAAACCACAACCACTCTACTGCGACAATTGCATATGCAACATCGAACAAGTGGTCGTCCGCATCAAGTGCAACTGCTGACAATAGAGTCCCCTTGTACGGCCCACTCAAATGAGTTCCATCGACGAACAATATCTTTCTACACCCAAGGATGAACCCATTCAGTGATGCACCATATGCTATAAACAAACGCCTAAATCTGGATCCTTCCAGCTCACAGAACGCTCCTGAATCTGGATTAGCCCTCACAATAGCTGCACACATCCAGGGCAGCAGCTTATAATGGTCCTCGGGTCTTCCATTTGCTAGCACTTGTATATACTCACGCGCCCTCTAACACTGCATATATGACACCTTCATCCCCATCTCCAACTGTAAGTCCTTCAATATCTCTGGGGGTGTGTAACCATCACTTAGTCGAACCTTACCTTCAATGAGACTCCTAAGCAAACTCCCTCTCATTCGTCTTCTACCTCACTTCCCCATTTCGCACTCCGTTCCCACACTATGCACGTGTCCTGCAACAAACTCTTTCACATACAACCCACTCCTTTTTAGGTGGCCCCTCACACATATGTAAAACCCACATCCTTCTGCAATACACTTCACAGCAATGCGTTGCCGATAATTTCTGACGTACTTATATTCAAATCTGTTCGCTATGGCATATTTCCAAATACTTATCTTCGCCTCAGCAACAGAGGCAAACAGTTGCCCCTTCCCTTTGATTTCATTCTTCCATATCAGCATTCGCTTTCGATACGCTTCTGCTTGCACCCCTGATGTAGGCCACACGACACCGTCACCGGCTTCATCCTCATCAGACCCGGAGCTTGAATTACCACATTCATCATCAGGTATATGAAATGATACACTACTCCTAATCGCATTCGTACGTTCCTTCACCACCACAGGATCGTCAGCTTCCTCACCTTCTTCTATGTTATCTTCCACGACACTCTTGCATAGTGACAACCATATTAGCACATATACGGTCATTCTTCATAACCACTGCAAATTACCACCCACAACCACGTCTTCATCTACACTTTCGCTTCTTACCTTGGCACCTGCTCACTACCCACTCCCCTAGCCTCAGCACGAGCACCACCATCTACAGTACTGACACTTTCTTTACCCCTTCTACCTTCAGTGCACCCACCCCCCTCCCATGCCCTTTGTATGCTTTTTTCCCCTGTAATCCTCCCACGCACGGACCTTCACTCCCTGCCATATATACGTATGCATACTCATCATTGCCCTTCATCAACTTTCCTATGCCAGCATCCTGTCCCAATGGCAACAGCTCCATTCGATTACACTTCAAACTGTACCACAT
>JAKOGI010000989.1:227500-292500 GCA_029747015.1 Carnegiea gigantea
CTTTGTTATCTAGATATAGGTCTCCAATATTTTCTGAGCCATAATGCTTCACATGTTGCACTTATAACTGCAGTGTATTTTGCTTCTGCTGAAGATAATGTTATTGTTGCTTGCCTCTTGGATGACCAGGAGATTGCCTTGGAGCTTAGTTGACACACATATCCACTTGTGTTTTTCTATGGTCTACGCGTCCACCTTAGTCACTGTCTATACACCTGATAAGCCTTGAGTCTTTCTTTGTCCTATATAGAGGATCATATTTCTTTGTATGTTTGATGTATGTCACTCTTGGCTACTGCAAAGTGAACTTTCCTGGGCTCACTCATGAATCGAGAGACAATACTGACAGCATGGACTATATTTGGTCAGGTCTACCGAGATAGATTAATGATCCAACCGTACTTCAATAAGTTGATCCATCTACCTTCTCTTTGCCATTAGAAAGTTTTTCATTTATAGTCATAGGTGTTTATAGCGGTTTGCAATCAAGCACATTAGACTTTAGACCATTTGTATATTTTTATTTGAGAGATGAAGATCTCTCTTGCGCGTTGCTTTACTTGCATGTCGAGGAAGTATTTCATTAGTATTAAGTTCACCATCTCAAATTCAGGCCTCTAGACCTTCTTGAAATCTTTAATCATTCTTTGATTTGTGCTTGTGTACATAAGACCATCAACATATAGGCACAAAGGTCTTGTCATGGGTCTTGATGTATTAGGATGACTCATTTGGACTCTTCATAAATCCACTTGAAGTAAATACCTATCATTATGTTATTCTAGGCATGTCGTGCTTGTTTAAGACCACAGAGGGCTTTCTTTAGCCTATACACCTTGTCTTCATGGCCTTCCCATACCAAACCCTTGAGGTTGTTCAGCATAGACCTCTTCTTCTAACTTGCCTTTCAGAAATGCTGACTTGACATCAAGTTGAAAGATTTGTAACTTTAGTTATGCTACTATGGTGAGTACTATTCTTATAGTCTCCATGCGAACTATAGGAGCAAATGTCTCACCCAAGTCAATTTTTGGTTGTTGTGAATATCCTTTGGTGACTAGACAGACTTTGTATTTTAGAATCAAGTCATCCTTGTTGTATTTGATTCTATAGGCTTGTTTAAATCCAATGACTTCTTTGACTTGAGGCTTATCTACCAACTAGGAAGTGTTATTTTTCTAGATCATTTTGATTTCTTCATTTATCAACTCAATACATCTTTCATCTTTGGTTACTTCTTGACATGTTTGTGGCTCACTAGCGAAAAATGTTGTGATTACTTGGCTACATTCATAGTCTTGTAGATAAGTTGGTTGACATCTTTCTCATTAAGACCTCCAAATAGATTAAGGAGAAGTTGAAGGAGTAGATTATTGAAGAACTTGATTTACTTGAAGATGGTCTTGCTAGTGAAGATGGACCCAAATAAAGAGGCTTTTCTTCTTTGATTTCTTGAATTTGAAAATTTCTTGAGTTGATTGCGAGGCTAGATCATCTAGCCAATTCCATTTGGATGCTTCATCGGATATGATGCCTCTTGAAATAATCTTATATCGTATATATATTATAAAACTAAATAGATTAATGTAGGATTGACAAGTGTCACATCAATATTATTTTTTCCCCTTAATTCTCATTTCCTAATTAATATTCCCTCCATCCCGCCAAAGTTGTCAAATTCTTTAGTTTTTAATGTCCCATAATTCTTGTCAAATTAGCATAGAAATTGTATATTTATTTATTGCAACCTAGAAATTATCTACTACATATTCCAATGTCATCATTACCAATCATTGAAAAAAAAAATAAAAACTACTAAACAAACTGGAAAAAAAATACAGTACTCATGAATCTTAAATGTGAATTTCTTCCACTATCAAACTACTACTCTTATAACAAACTGACGCATGAAGGCAAAAGACATCTGACAAATGAATGCGCTTTGTTTTTCAATTGAAAATGCAAAATTTTTTTCTCTCCACCAAGGGCAACTTCTCCTCCTTTTTCTTCCTCCGTCTAACCCTGCTAACCTACAAAACTCAAATTGATTAGAAGAAAAAATAGAAAAATTTAGATGATGATAAGATGAGCAAATTGATAAATTTTAATGAGTGTAAAACCTAAAACAGAGATTCATTCCTGTAAAAATGCGTTTGCTTTGTCTAAAAGTCCCGATGGGCATGAAAGTGAGATAGAAATGTTCCCACTTCTCTCCAGAGATCCTTTGGACATATGTGGGAGTCGATAATTTATCCTCCCATTGTTTTCCATCACCTTCAACATATAGGATTGCAGTGTTAAGAAAGCACGGTTGATCAATGTTAGTGGATACTCCCAAAAGGCTTTTTCTACTGAGTGAACAAGCTCATCAATTATAGACGGCGCCTCCCGATGTTGTAGAGACTGAATAGCCCAAAAAAATCCTGGGTCCAAAACATTAAGGTCGGGGCTATTAGGAGGTTGACGAACTAATTGAATGTTGAGTCCACCTCTACCAGCAACTTCATGAAACTCAGGATCATTAACGTCAATATGAGGCTTAGCATTATCTTGTTGGATAAAAATGGTATTCCTCCATTGAAGATAGTGTCCACCTAGCATATATGGCTAGAAGAACTTTCTCAATTAAACATGATCAGATGACTTCTTTTGTCACCGATAATATTGGCTTTGTCTCCAATGTGCCTGCAAGATGATTTTTGCTACTTCGTTTAGCTGGCTCTTTAAATATAAAAGGAAAAATACCAATCTTACCAGAGAACTTATGATTACGAACCATATCGCCTCTAGGGTGAGCAACTGCTGCCAAGAACATAACTTTTGAAATAAATCTCTTACCTTGGCAATGTCTTTGTGGGTCTTCTTCTTCAGGTAGTAAATATTACTTCTCTGCTTCCTTAGTCATATAAAACCACTTTTCATTAATGTGGATATATTGGTACATGTTAGTAAACATTGGCTGACTAGTAAGGAGACTAAAAGGTTCGATCATTGATAGACAAAACTGAGCCCTTGCTTTTATATTTTTCTCCGTTAACTTTGGCTTGAGAGCACTTGAATGCCGCCGTAACACACCTTTGTTAATTCTTCTGTGAAGTGCTGACTTAGCCACATTCACAGTAATGGCCAAAAATCAAATATTGGTGCGACGATGAAGGGTGGTCTTTGCAACTTCACCAACGTCAATTTGAATTCTTTTATATCCTAACCTTCCTGGGGTATTGGATGATGCACCATTAAGAGAGCCATTCAAGTAGAATGATACTCCCCTTTGCCATATTCTATAAATAGTTCTTGGATGGACAGAATACTCTGTTGCAATTATGGCCAACGAGCCATGTTTGATCTGGCCATTATTGCTCTCCTTCAAGAGCCTTTGGAAAATTAACTGGCGCTCTTCTTTGTTTAAGAATTTTTTACATATGGATTAGGTAGTGTTTTCTTGGGATTGAAATACTATTATCTGCAAGGAGTTGTTATCTGATTGGGACTCCATGATGTTAGACAACCTCCTAACTAATGCAGGTAGATATGGATAAAAATCTGGGCAAGATAAATTAGACTAGCACTCCACTTTATTTCTAATGAGGAGCTTGTTTACACTTGAATTTTAAATATGCCACTGGTGGTGTTAAGTTTTGGGAGAAAAATTAGCCTGATGCAAATAAGTGGCGCCAAGTTTTGGAAGACAAATTAAGTTTTGGAAAGAAAATTAGCTTGATTTCTCTATTTTGCACGGCTGGCACCGTATACTCCCAAAATCACACGATAAATTAAGTGGTGGAGGGAAATTACTTGGTGCCAAGTGGTGAAGTATTTAACCTTGTTTTCCTGTAGGAGTAAAAAAGTGGAGGCAATTAGTGGCGGGAAGGAAATGTGTTGTAAATTTCAATGCTATTAGTAGTAATTGATTTCTACCATTTTTTTGGGAAATTGCAAGCACAATAATGAAAAGTCCAGCTGATAATTCCCAAAGTAACACTATTACTATTCTCAATATACATAGTGATTGCATATGTGCAATTAATTAATGTTCCCTTATTTTTATAGTATTCCAATATTTGATAGTTTTGGTGGGACGGAGGGAGTAATTGTTAGTTCGTAGTAACCACAACAACATCATCATCATCATCATCATCATCATCATTTAATGTACACTTTTATTCAATCAAGTTTAAAAGTAAAATATATTTTACAATTAAATTTAATTTATAAATAATAATAATTGTAGATTTACATACTCCATTATTCATAGGCTTTGAGAAGTCAAAAATGACTTTGCTATGTAATAAAATAAGAATGAAGGTACTAATATTTTATGTAATTATTTTGGTGGTTACAAACATTTCATAATGATAATAACAGTCACAAAATCAATGTAAATTATTATAGTTATAACAATGATAATAATGTAGCTAGACACACTAAAAAGGTAGAAATGCACAATATATTAAGCACAACAATAATACACAATTATTGTATACACATGTAGATTCAAACCATATGTGAAAAATAAAATGTTTTATAAGTTAAAAATATATTAGTATTACTAATATTATGATTAGACTACAAATACCCTAAAAAAGATGATAGCACTACAAAACTTCAACACATGTCTGTGCGAAGCATACACACTAGTTAACTTCTTAGTCTCTAGATTGTAGAGACGATACCCCTCAAATTCATTGCTATATCCAACGAATATGCACTTTTCTCCTTTACCATCCAACTTTTCTCGGTTCCCTTGTTAGATGTGCGAATAAACAGTACACCCATAAATTCTGAAATGATCGACTTTGGGCTTCCGCTTGGGCCATGCTTCATATGGTGTCTTGGTGAGTATTGCTTTCGTGGGAAAAAGATTAAGGATGTAGGCTGTTGTATTTACTACTTAGTGTAAACAACTTTGGTAAATTCTTACTTTGCAACATAGTACAAACCATTTCAACTATTATTCTGTTCTTTCTTTTTACAATGCCATTTTGTTGAAGTGTGTGCCTGACTGTCCACTCCCTTTAATATCTCCTTTTTGTAGAAATTGTCAAAGTCATTCAAATTAAATTCTCTCCAACAATCAAATCTTTGTTTCTCTGTAAGGGCTTGGAATGATGGGCAATATGATAAGGCTTGTGATTTTTGTTACAAGAAAGTACATCCACATCATGCGGGTGTAATCATCCACAAATAGCATGAAGTAACTTTTCCCTCATAGGCTGGGATAGCTAGTTGGGTCTCAAATGCCAGTGTGGACTAGTTGCAGCAGAGTTGTAGCCCTCCAAGAACTTTTAATGAATGAAAGTTTGCGCATCTTTTTCATAATACAACCTTCACGTATATTTTTATCGGTATTTATTGTGGCAGACCAATAACCTTATTTCTTTGATTCAAAACTTTAAGACCATCGAGATTTAGATAACTATACTTTTGATACCATAATGTCATATCATTCATACTAGAACTGCGAGCTACTTTTCATTATGGTGGCATTTTTAGAGGAAAAATTATGTTTTACATAATTGCAATAGAGGCTTCTAACTGCTTTTTTTCCTTATCGAATGTAAGGGATTTTTCATTATCGAATGTCACCATATAGCCTTTTTGCATCAACTAGCCCGCACGTAATAAATTTCTGGCTAGATCATGGATATATTAGACATTTTGAATATATTTAGTCGAGCTGTTTTTAGGTTCATGACAATCATCTCTTTGCCAACTACCTCTTGCATTTTCCCATCACCAATTTTATAATTTTGTTAGTCAAACAAGGAATTTTTATATTCTGCCATGTGGTTTGAGTAACCACTATCAACATAACACAAATCTTGTGAATCTTACTGAGTATTTAGGCAAGAGTATAAGACATTTTTAGAGTTGCCTCCATCAGTGTAGTTGGCCTTGTCTTGTTGCTAGCTTTGGCAATCTCATATGTGATGTGTATGCCATGTGCATTTGCTACGCTTATACCGGCAGTCATTTATGCCATGGTTGGTCGTTTTGCATATTCTGCAATATGGGCCTGGTTTTTCATTATCATGACTCCCTTGATTTTTATAACTTCCTCTCCCCCAACCTAATTATTTAATGCTCCCTTCCTCTAGAGGAAAATTTCTCATGTGACCATTTTATTTTTATTTTCTCCGTTGTTGGAGAATCTTATCGTATGTTCGTTATGAGCATATTGAACATGCAACGTACTCAAACCTACTAACTATTAGTCAAACCAACTTAAACATGCCTCAAACTGCTCAAACTTACTCCAACATGCTCAAACTTGCTAATTATTAATCAAATATGCTTCAACCTGCTCCAACCCACTTGAGAAACCTGCTTCCCTACTACTCTAATTTGCTAACTGCTAGTTAAACATGGTTCAACTTGCTCAAACATGCTACAACCTACTTAAACTTGTTTAAACCTGCTTTCTGCTGCTTTAATATGCTCATACCTGCTTTAATATAATCTAACAGCTCCAACCCGCTAACTGCTCATTTAATATGCTCATAACGAATGGGCCTTTAGTTTGGCCAAAAAGGCTTGCTCTAATGGCTGGTCTGTAAATCTACGCTAGGGTTGTCAAAGAGGTCAGGTCAGGTCGACTTCGAGTTTGGGTTGATGTTAAATGGGTTGAAGACCCCGTGACCTGAACACGACCTGTTTATTAAACGGGTCCAAAAACTCGACCTGAAACTGTTTACAAATAAAATGGGTTGACCCAATTCTGATCCATTTATCTATTTAATTTCAACAAGTCAGAATCAGGTACCCAATAACTTATTTAACCCATTTAACCTATTTAACATTTAGGCATAAAATACATTTCAACACTTGCAAACCTTATTTTTGCCATAAATCCAGCGCATGTTATTGCCATTCATGATTTGATAAAACACATCACTAAAAGTCTAAAACCATTGCCAAAACCTAGAAGTACCAAGTTAACCAAACCATAACCACCAAGCAACTAAGTGCAAATACACAAGTTCAAGCTCAACAGCGATCAGCCTATTACATAACCAAAATACAAGCTCAAAGTAACAATGCATAAGAACTAGTTAACCAAAGCCGAAGTTTGCCCATATCCACTTCCAACTGCACTCTTCGATTGGACTTCACCATCTTCATCACCGTTCAAGTTCATGTTCATTACATCTCCATAAAAATCATCCAAGTCCTGAGGCATCATGAGTGCTAATATAAATAACATACAAAATCATATTAGATAAAATTAAACCAAAAAACATATGAAACTAAAAACAAGTAAGAAGAAAACTCATCACCTTGGCCAAATAACCAATCTCTAAGGCAAACAATGGCCTCCACTGTATTTGACTTAAGAGACCTACGGAATGCATTGAGGACCCTAACATTCACACTGAAGGCGGACTCAGATGCAACAGTAGAAAATGGGATAGTCAGAATATAGCGAGCCATTTTTGAGAGTAAAGGGTATCGACCTTGATTCATTCTCCAATGAGCAAGAACATCAAACATTTCAACTCGAGGCAGCTTATTCTCCTCCAAATGCATCTCCAACTCAGATTTGGAAATAGACTCAAACTCATTACTTGAATATTGATCAAAGTCCTAAAGATTAAAATAAATTACTTAGGCAAAATATAACAAAACATATATAATAAAACAACTAAAAAAAGTAAAGAACATTAACTTTGGGGAAAATGTCACGTAAAAGAAGTAAAAAAGCAGCAGTAACAGCAAGTGACAGTGGAATATAAGCATATAACAAATCAAAATATAACAAAATAGCAAGTAAAAGAAGTCCAAATTGAATAGCAGCAGCTAAGAACAGCATGTTCATGCTACATTTGTACAAAAAAGTAGCTAACAGAAGTGAAGAAAACTAATTTTAGGCAAAATAGGATGTAAAAGAAGTAAACAGCAGCAGCAGTAGGTGACATTAGAATATCAGCATATAACAAAACAAAATACAACAAAACACAACAAATAAACAGTAGGTGACAGTGTAAAAGAAGTTAGTACCTGCATAAATGCATTTGACTGGGCTTCTACAGTTGAGTTGGCTTGAGCAGTTGTAGAGGGTGGATTAGGAGACGAAGAAGATCCCTTAGAACTCTTAGCATACTCAGCATACAATGCAAACAACTTGTCTTTCAACAACCTCAACTCAATAGCATAGTTATCACCATAAACCTTTTTGTATGCCCACTTAGCAAATTGATACTTACAGCGAGGATCTAAAATTGTAGCAATAACCATGGTTGTGCTAAAGTCAGACCAATACTTTTCAAATTTAGCAAACATCCTTGTAGCCATGTTTCTCATAAAAGCATCACTACTTTCCATCTCTTCTTTCAACACCAATCTTACCCTCACCACATTAGGAAAATAGAGATTGGACGTAGGATATTTGGACCACGAAGAAGCGAAAGTAACTTCATAGAACACTTTCAAAAAGTTATAAATTTTCTCAAGTTTTACCAATTCATCCATTCTTGGACAGTGGGTGAAATTGCTATCAACAACCTCCAAATGACTCAAGACGTTTTTGTAATAAAGGGCACTTTCAAGCATAGGATAAGTGGAATTCCATCTTGTATGGACATCTTGACACAATCCTTTACTATAAACAATGTCATAAAGCCTACAAGACTCAAGGAACCTTTGCTCTCGCATTTAGGAGCCTTTGTAATACTTGACGCATTCCCTAATCTTAGACACAGCCTCATCCACATCTTTAACCCCTCCTTCACAATCAAATTAAGAATGTGGGCACAACAATGAATATGAAAGTAATCACCATCACACAAAAGCTTCAACTGAACCTTCATCATGTTAACATACAAATCATTCGAAGAAGCATTATCCACAGTTAAGGACATCACTTTCTTGTCAAGACCCCTATCTTTTAACAACAACAACAACAACAGTTTTTCAGCAAGCACAACACCATTATGGGGTGGAGGCATAAAAGAAAAGTTCAAAATTCTCTTATGTTAAACCCACTTAGCATTAATGTAATAAGCAGTCAAAGAAATAAAACCATCAGTGTTTAAAGACGTCTAATAATAAGAAGGGAAGGCAATTCTCCCAAGAAAAGACTACTTCCCAGGATAAATTTCTCCTTTTACAATTGCCCAGGTGCCTCTTAAAATTTTTAGTTTCATACTTGCTGTCACCAGGATAAATTTGACCACACTTTTTGCATTTACAAAACAGATTACCCTCTTCATCATGGGGGAGAAATTCATAATGTTCCCAAACTGTAGAACTTAAGTTTCTTTGACATTTTGGAGGCTCACCAACAGTAGCATGAGGCTTGCATGGTCCTGTTTGAGCAGTAGTAGGCCTTTGTGCTCGCCTGCTGCCAACTTCAGTAATCTCCTCACCATTTGAATCAACATCAATTGGAGTGAATCATCATAATTTGATGCCATTTCTGTGCAAAAATAAGAATGATGAGCATATTGAAGTAATAAAAGTGATATCTTCAAAGAAAAAGATCCAACAATTCGAAGAAACAGAGTGTAGTTTTTGTAATTTCAAGTGTAATTTGAAGACTCATTCTAACCTAACTATTGGATCTACTTTTTGCTCATAGGGTATGGTTTCGAAAGCAACAAACAGCAACAAAGAGAAAGAGTAAGACAGAGACAAAGCAACAAACAGCACCAAAGCAAATGAGTAAGACAGAGAAGAGCAACAAACAGCAACGAATCGACTAAAGTCTGCTTAAAATATTGTCGTGGCCGTGAAAGAAATGAACTGAACAGCGAATCAAACAAACAACAACAAATCAACGAATGGAATGAAGTTTTGAGAGAGTAAGATAGAGGGAGAGTAAGACAAAGAGAAAAAGACATACAATCCTGTTCCGTGGCCGTGGCTAGTGGCTAAATACACAGTGGCTGTGGCCGTGTAGGTGACGCTGATCGGGGTTCTAGAGGCTGATGAGTGAGAAGAGAATTTCTAGAGTTTGTGTCTTTGTGAGGCTGATAAGTGATTAGCAAGATTGATGAATGTGCTCTGTGAGGGAGTCGAAGGTGGTGGTGGCTTATATAGGAAGGGTTTTAGTGGGTTATGTTAAAAAAAAAAAAGGGAGCCTAATACCTGTTTCGGGCTGCTTATGGCGCCCAAACAAAAATTCAACCCCCAAAATGAAATCTAAAATTTTGAAACCTTATAAAATCCCCCCCCCAAAACAAAAAATATATATGATATATGATATATATATATATATATATATATATATATATATATATATATATATATATATATATATATTAAACGGGTTAAACGGGTTAAACGGTTATACGATAATTGGATAATCTGGTTGACCTATTAACCCAATTAATTAAATGGATTAGATAAGTATTTTTTCACGTCGAAAATCTCGACCTGAACTTAACCTATTTAATCAAATGGATTAACCGTGTCAACCCATTTAATTAGATAGGTTGAAAATCTTTACCCAAACCCCCTTAATTTCGTGTTCGATTCAGTTCGGTAATCGTATCGGGTCAGTTTTTGACAGCCCTAATATTCTACGCAGTATCTCGTCTTGTGCTTGGGGAGATTCCATTAATTCGGCAAGTTGTGAGTGTATATATATAAGTCTTTAGATTTTTTTTTATCACAATCACTTTGTGATCAAATCTTGGAAGAAGACTCTTTAGCACCTATTATACTACTTTTTTTTTTTTTCTGCAATTGTGTTTCAAAAAATTTTTAATGTTATTAACCATGTTAGAGACAAGATTGAAAAATACTTGATTGATTTTATCTTCCTTCATTGGTAAATTGTCAAGTTCTTTCTAAAGAGTTTGAAGTTTGATAGATATTATCTTATTGGTGCTCCAATATCCTTCTTTTAGAGCCTCCTTGACCATTATGGCAGGTTTAATTTGAGGAAAGATGATTAGAGTTACTATTTGTTGGGTGTAGAGCTGGGAAACATGTCGGTTCGGGTCGATCCATTTAATAAACGGATTAATTTCGTGTCAGCCTTGTAAATAGTCTAGATATACTCAAAATTGAAAAATAACATGTTTTCAAACTAAACGTTCAAATCGTGTCGACTTTGGGTCGAAATCGGTTCGTTTCGTATTGGGTTCGGATTTCTCTCAGTAACTTCAGGCCGGGTTCGGGTCGGGTTATCATGTTGGATTAGACTTTTCCAGTTCTAGTTGGATGTATGCATGGGCTGTAACATTCTTCTCCATATTTGCTTGATACTGCATCTCCTTGGTTTCATCCCATAATGATTTTTCTTCGCCATGTTTTTTCTTCTCTTCCCCATCTTTTCTTTATCATCCTTAGGGGGTTTTTCATACCCATTCTTTACCATGTCGCATAAACCTTGTGCTACGAAAAAAGTTTTCATTGAATGCTCCACATTTGACAATTCTCACCATCAAATATGGGCAGCCTCAAGTTTGATAGATAGTTAAAGTAGAGGTTGAAGAAAGAAAGGAGGTCATGGTTTTGTGGAGTTAGATTTGAGGGGTGGTAGGTTTTGAGAGTTGGATATGACTTGTCGATAGATGATAAATTTTTTGGGATGGAAATATGAAGTAGGACTTGGGTTAAACCCAACTTTGTCACCACCATTGGGAAATTTGAAGATGCATAGAAGATAAGAGTGGTTTGTATAAATTAATGTCTTTTATTACTCAATGCTTGGTTTCTTTTTTGATTTATACAAGTAAGCCTTCTTTGAGGGTATTTATAATATCATTCACCTCCTTAATGGACGATGGAGATTGATTTAATCATATGACAATTGTAAAGCATCCAAAACCTTCCACCTGAATGTCTAGATATCATATTATAAGTATCTAAGATATAATTCTTAGAAATATATAGATATCTTTATATATTTACAAGTATAGAATATTATGGAACATTCTAGAGAATGTTTCTGAAAAGTTCTAGAAGCCCATAGAAGACTTTAGAATAATCCGAAATCTTCTACGACGATCGAGAAGGACTCGAATTTTCTGTAAGGTTTTAGATAATTCCAGAAAGTTTTACGATAATTTAGAAGATATCTGAATATTTAGAAGCTTTTATGAATGTATGACATCAAGTGCGTATAAATTATTAATATCTAACAAATCATTAAAAAAACAAAATGGACTAAAAAACGGAGCACGTGCCATGCGTGCCTTGGCCCTGTACTTTACCATTAATGCTATTAGGGATGGCAATGGCCTGGATTCGGATAAGATGTATTAACATCCAAATCCGATCCAATTAATAATCAAATTTGAAAATCCGATCCAAATCCGGCTTCGTCGTATTGGATGTTAAATCGGATTTAGATTGTTTTCGAATTGGATTAAATCCAGATATAATTAGATACAATCTGATTATATATTTTTATTCAATATTTGCATAATTTTTTATTTCCAACCTTATTTTTCTTCATTTGTAAATGCAATATTAAATACCTCTTTAATGTCAAATAATTTTTTATATTGAACATTTCAATGTTTTAAAGTAAAAAAGTGTTGGAAAAAAGAGAATGCAAATTCACTTTAGAGTAAAAGAGATAGACAATAGTATAATAGTTAGAAGGAAAGGGAGAGTATACAACTTTGATTGACAAAGATGAGAGAATAAGAAAAAGATTGGGAGAGAAGAGGAAATTAGTTGAGAAAGAAGAGTGTACTGTACATAGAGTGAGGACTTTATGTGGATTTTTTGAAGGTTATCATATTAGGATTTTTCTATCTTCAAAAAAGTTGAAATTATTAAAAAAAGATATTAGATCGAATGTTTATTGGATCGGATAGACTCTCATTCAAATCCACTCAAATTGGAGTCGGATTCAAATTATTTTTATCGGATTCCAAATTGAATTATTTTTCATTGAATTCAAATTGAACAGTTTTACTTCGAATCAGATCGAATTTACATCAAATTCGAACTATACTATCATCCCTCACCGCTACCAACCGTGCTCGTACTTTCAATCCAAACCTTGTCTCTGCTCGCACTGTCTCATTAATCTACCGCTTTAAGCCCCTGCAGGCATTGACGATTTGCTGTTCTGAATTGACGGTTCAGACTTCCCATTGAATTCCAAACTTCAAATCACTTTAGGGTTCACTGATTGCCCCAATTTCAGCAGATCAAAAAGTAAGTTCATCACTGCAATAATTCATCCAAAACTTTTCAATTGATGCTTGGAAATCAATTACCATTTAGCTGCAGTGCATCACGATTCTTTCTAAATCTTACCACTTTTTGCTGCCGATTTTTATTGCTATGATGTTGATTTGCATTCTTGCGCCCCCCCCCGGGTGGGGCTTCTCTGAATCTCTGATTGAATTGGGGATTTTCCTCCCTTCCACCTCCCCGTGTAGTGGTTTCTGGATCTTGTATACTATTCTTGCTATCTCTATTTGATTAAAATTTTCCCCTTGCTTGATTGGTGATCTGAAGGCAAAGGAAATAAGCTAAATTTTATGGATCTTGAATTAGTCTCTTGAAAATATAAGGAGTTGAAATTTGGGTGTGTTTCTGTCTTCTTGGAGTTAGATTTTATGCTTGGTTTGATCTTTAGTCGTGAAAACTGATTGAGAAATTGGTCAATGGAGAATTGTTATGGAAACACATGAAAGGAAATGGCTTCTTTTGTGGCATGTTATTACATATAGTTAGTTGAGTGCTGTGTGATTCAAAAGGGATTTGTTGCTTTAAGCGCACGGGATTAAGTAGTTCTAGTTGAGGATAGTGTGCAAATGATTGTATGAATGGAATTAGTTAGAGGAGTTTGAGATTCATTGTTTGGGCAATGACAATCATCCAACTTGGATGGATGACTGAGTAATGACCCCAAAGTCCTAGAACAGATCTTAGGTTCAAGTATTTGCTTTTGGCTTGCTTACTGATCATTTGGGTGAATATTTTGGATTAATAAGTCTCTCCGATTCAAGTGTAGGGGGCTGATATTGTAGCTGCTGATATCTAGGCCTAGTACTAGAGCCACATGTAGGAGTTTAGGGTGGGCTCAAGGTCTGTTGTCATCCCACATGCTTCAATGCTCTGAAACCATGGCGATGGTGATGACCAAGTGACTCACATGACGCGCCACATGACTATATGAGCTCATGGTCGTTGGCCTTTGGATTTATTACCTTGGTCACATCAAAGAGTCCATTGAAGCTATGTAAATTAGATATATGTTATTATTGACGTAGTTTTGAAGAACGTAGCCTTGTTCTTCAAAACTTCGGAGGTGAGGTGTATGTATTTGACTACTCAAGTTCCAAGCGTTGTTCGCAACTGTGGGTCTGGTGATTTTTTTTTTTGTTTGCTGAAACATTTACCGTTCGATAGTCCAATGGCATACCTATAAGCTCACTTACAGAAACATTTCTCCACTAAGCCTTTCTCTACAAATGGGCGTTTCTAGAAATCATGTCCTACATCGAAAATGTCCCTGACAATGGTATAATATTTGTTTTGCAGGTACCGTGCCGGGATTCTCGAAGATGCAGAAAATGATTGATTTGATGAACGTAAATCCAGGGGAAATTGTGGTGCTAGGATGTGGATTTTGTGTGATGCTGTCAATGTATTTTGCAATACAGCTTTTGTCACAGCATCTGTTTTTCTGGAAAAACCCTAAGGAACAGAAGGCTATTATCATCATTATCCTCATGGCTCCCATCTATGCTGTTGTCTCTTTTGTGGGTCTGTTGGATGTTCGTGGCAGTGAGGCATTTTTCATGTTTTTGGAATCAATCAAGGAATGTTATGAGGCCTTGGTAATTGTCCTGCTTGCTTGTTGTTCTCTCTGCTAATAAGGTGATTTTTCCCCCTTTAAATTGCTGTATGCTGAGGCTTCAATAATTTCATGTGCAGGTCATTGCCAAGTTTCTGGCATTGATGTATAGTTACTTAAATATATCCATGAGCAAAAACATTGTGCCAGATGAGATAAAAGGAAGAGAAATCCACCATTCATTCCCAATGACTCTCTTTCAGGCAAGATAGTAGTTGTCTTCTCTTTATTGATCACAAATGCTATCACATTATTGGATGACAAAGGACATTGCTAATATGATAGTAATCTCATCAATAATGTGATCTTCCTTATTGGTCTCTTCAATTCAATTCTGGTTCCAGTATCCTTGCAAATTAGCCTTGTGATTGGTGAATGAGATTCTAGTTGCTAGTCAACGAATTGGTGACTTACATACTAGTTGCTGGTCAACAAACAGAAGGTCAATGATATTCTGCATGACGGCATGTGTGTTTGCAGCGTCCATCTTCTCTGCCCTCCACGCTAAGAAATTTAAAGAAAAAGAAATTGAACACACTTTTGCTCACATGCGCATAGAGACATAAATGCACAAAAAGGAAAATAATAAGATGGATGAGGACGGTGCTTTAAGAATGTGGGAGAAGCTTTTGCCCATGCTTAATGCCAAAAAAGTGCCTTCTTTGTGGGAGAAGCTTTAGGAGATAAAGAATCTTTATGGAATCAAACCTTGGGCATTAGCGATGTATTTATCCATGGGTGGTAAGCCTATCCTTGCATTTTATGGACACCTTTTGTAGCTATCTGTTGATTCACCATAGCTTCATGTTTCAACTAGTCTCAAGATTTTCTATACATGTCTAAGTGTGTCAACTAAAATTCTAAGCTGGAATTGTTGTAAATAGAATCTGAATAGGATCAAATATGATTCCATAAACTTGATCAGTAGATTAGTGGATTTGATGCTGTATGCTAATCTGGCTCATCAAATGCAGCCTCACACTGTCCGCCTGGACCACCACACGCTGAAGCTTCTGAAGTACTGGACATGGCAATTTGTTGTTATTCGTCCAGTTTGCTCTCTGTTGATGATAGCATTACAACTACTCGAGTGGTACACCACTCCAATCAGCTGGATATTCACTGTCATCCTCAACATTTCAGTTTCTTTGGCTCTATATTCCCTTGTGGTCTTTTACCATGTTTTTGAGAAGGAATTAAAACCACACAGTCCACTTGCTAAGTTCCTGTGCATCAAAGGCATTGTTTTCTTTTGCTTTTGGCAGGTAAAGCTGCTAACCAACTTCATTTATTATATATACAGTTTCTTGATGTCGTCTTTGCATCAAGTGGAATTTTTCCTTAACTATTCACCAGGGGGTCACTTGTGGAGACTGCTAACAAAACCAGGAATCTAAGGCCATTGATAATTTCTTCATAAGTTGAGTTCCTTCTGACAATGTGGTTTGTGGATGGAAGTGCCTATCTGGTTGTCGGTTTTCCTGTAGCCTTATGACTACTGGTCCCGTTATGGTAGATTTTATTCTGAAATAGATGTGCAACAAACTTGGATATAACCAGAGTGGGGATTTCCTTGGGGTCTCATCCCAATTGACCATATGAATCTGTGGATGAGGTTTCTGATGCCACAAGCAGTCCTTTTTTTTCTTTTTGTCTTGATCTGTTTTCTTGTTGTACAGTTGGCCTGAAAAATTTGATCTTTTTTTCCCTGGGCTAGGTTTTGTTTTTGGTTTAACAAAGAGCCTGAGATTAAGGTAGGTTAAGTTCTTTCAAGTTTCAACCACGAGTTTCATGAGCTGCAAGTGTGATTGACAATGTCTGGATGGCAATTGCTTTGATTCTGGTTCTTGCCTGATGTATCCATGACCTTTAACTGATTTCTTCATTGTGAGGAGATTCTTAAGGTGTTTTAAATCCATCATCCCTTGATATTTGGTAGGGAATTGTGCTCGAGATTCTAGCGGCTGTGGGCATCATCCGATCTCAGTACTCCTGGCTGGATGTCAGGCACATTGAGGAAGGCATACAGAATTTATTGGTGTGTTTAGAGATGGTCATCTTCTCGGTCCTCCAACAGTATGCTTACAGTGCCGCACCTTACAGTGGTGATGTGAGCAAGTGGAAAACCAAGAAGAATGAGTAACCTTGGAATATGCCATTCTAAGCATGATTCCTGTCGCTGTATGTACCTTAAAGAAGCAGCTTGGTGTACTACCTTCAGATGCAAACTTACAATTCAGGATGTGATGACATAAACGTACTTTAGGTATTCAAGATAGACAAATTTTGAAATTGTGATCTCCTTATGTATTGGAAATTTAGAGCAGCAGTTCCACTGTATATCGGATTAGCTGGTGATGCATGTTCCCCCCGGCCCCACCGGATTTGTTTTTGGCCAATTTAGAGCAGCAGGGCTCTCTGGTTTATCGTGACTTGTGTTTCTTGCATTTTGATGAGGAATGTGGTGTTCTTTGAGGAAGGTAACAATATTCAGGTCCTTTAGGATGTCATTAGGACTCTGATTTCTTCCCCCGCAGTTAATGCCAATTTCAGGATAGCAATCAAGTAGGGGTGAAGAATTAATCTGTCAAGGAAAGTCATCCATTTTCGTTGCGTCAAGGTGGTTGCCGGACCTATCTTCACTGAGGCAATCATGCTGGCAATGGTTATTTGCTACGAGAACAATAGAAACTTGTCAATTTGGTGCCACAAACTACATGAATGCAAAACGACAAAATGGAAATCCTAAATAGGAATAATTGCTTCATTCAGTTGATTGATTTTGGATCTGCACAAGTTTCTTTCACTAGGTAAGAAAATAGAAATTGGTTATCGAGACAACCCCAAAGAACAATGTTAGGATCAGCTAAGATTTAATTGTAAGCAACAAGGAATCACAAAATATGATAATAACAAGATAATGAGAACAAACACCAAGATTTACGTGGAAAATCCTCAACAGGAAAAACCACGAGCGGTGATGAGCAAAGAATCCACTATGGTGATGAGAGAATATAGAATTAATGTCAGAGCGATGTGCCCTAAAAAAAGAGCAATAAGTGATTACAAGTTCACCCAAAACGCTCTTTCATAAAACAAGAATAGTAGAATTAATAGCTGATCAAAAAAAGAACAATAAGTGATTACAAGTTCACCCAAAACGCTCTTTCATAAAACAAGAATAGTAGAACTAATAGCTGATCAAAGGGTAGAACAACCTTCTCGACGCTCAATGATGCTTGTGTTCTTGATGTTTGTCTTTGGAGCCCAAGACTAGGCCTCTCATAAAGCGATCAGTAGGTCAAGATCAAGGAAACCCTAGTCGCGTTGGCGCCGCATATCACCACGGACTGTGGTTAAGACCATGGATGGACTGTCCGTGCGTGGTGGCCTCTGGAAGTAGAGGCTGAAACGTATTTAGCCACGGATCGTGGCCAAGCTCTCTGGGGCTCTGTAGAGGACATAATTTGGGCCACTAAACCCAACAATCTCCACCTCAGACCAAATTCATCAATACGAGTTGTCAAAGAAACCTGAAGGCTGGAGCCCCGTAGGGCGGAACCCGAAGGGTGTTAAGCGAACCGAATGCCGGTTGAGTTCAAAGGATGCTTGAACTTAGCACTGGGAAGTGACTTGCATGGACTTTTCTCTCTCATATATTCTGACCAAATATAACATAGATAAGTGAAAATGTCATCAGTAGAGGAAGGAGAGAAAGTAACAGAACCTATCATAGTAGATCCTAACATAACATAGAGGCTTCCTTACCTCAAACCTTTCAATAAAATCCAAGTGCCTTTGGAAACCTTCTAAACTCCACCTTCAGCTGAATATTTACATCGCTTGGATTCAAGAGTGCCTAAAGAAATGAGGTTACGCTTCAAATCAGGAGCATGATGAACATTTGATAAACTTGTGATAGCGCCATCAAGGGTTTTCATTTTAATAGTACCGATTCCAGCAACATTATGTTGGACATTGTTGCCCATGTTAACAACACTTGAGCTAACAGGATCGTATGTTGAAAACCAGTCCTTATGAGGACACATATGATAGGTACATCCAGAATCAAGAGTCTAATCAGAAACACTCCCCTTTCTAGTATCGGCACCAAACAAAACGTCACCATCAGAATCAGATTCTGTAAAGGTGGCTTTAGTGGGTCCATGAGGGTGTGAATGGGAATTATCTTCTTCTTTCTCCCTCTTGTTTTTCAACTTAAAACACTCAGAAATTACATGCCCTAATTTCCTATAATAACGATAGGATTTGTTGGACTTACGTCTCTCAAAACTTTGATTTAGAGGTGTTCTCTTTATCAAAGGATCCACTCCTCACTGATAAGCCTACACCTTTTTCAGCCCAAACTTCAAGGTCAAATTTTCTTTGCACAACAAATTGGCCTTGACATCCCCTAATGACAAAATGTAATTGTTACGATATCACAAAATTTCTTTAAAATGCTTATAAGAGGCAAGAAATGAAGCAACTAGCAATATCACCTTATCTTCATCCCTAATTTTCACATCCAGACTTTCCATATAAAAAATAATAGAATTGAACTTGCCAAGGTGATTTTGGATCGGAGTACCTTCTACCATGGAAAACGTGTACAGTCGTTCCTTAGATGAATCTAGTTTGCTAGGCTCTTTGTCATATATAATGCTTAATCGAAGCCAGAGATCCACCCTGATGGTTTTATCCAGTACTTCACGGAGGACATGGGTTGTTAAGCACAACTGAATCGTCAAAAGAGCTTTTTTATCAGGCTCCTTCCACTATTCATCTGTCATGGTAGTTGGTTTCTTGGTTTTACCACCAAGAGCTTTATTTAATCCATTCTGGGTGAGAATGACCATCATCTGTGGACCTTCCAGATGTTGAAACTCATCTTCCTATTGAATTTGGGAATATCAAATTTCGTGACTGTTGCCCTCCTATAACCTGCACTCTGATACCACTTGTTAGGATTAGTTAGGATTTGATTGTAAGCAATAAGGAATTAAAAAATACAATAATAACAAGCAAACAAACACCAAGATTTATGTGAAAAATCCTGAACGGGAAAAGCCACAGGCGGCGATGAGCAAAGAGTCTGGTATAGTAATGAGAGAGTACAAAATTGATCTAAGAGCGATGTGTTGTAAGAAGAGATCTATAAGTGATTACCAATTAAAGCGTAACAATGTCTCATAAAATAAGAATAGTAGAACTAATAGCTGATTAAAGGCAAGAACAACCTTCTAGATGCTCAATGATGCTTGTGTCCTTGATGTATGTCTTTGGCACTTAAGGCGAGATCCCTTATAAGCGATCAGTAGGTCAAGATCAAGGAAACCCTAGCAACACTGGTGCTGCACAACACTATGGACTATGGTAAAGACCACAAACGGTCCATGGTAGCTCTGGACGCAGAGGCTGAAGTGCGGTTGGCCACGGATCATGGCCAAGCCCTCTAGGCTCTATGGAGGATAGAATTTGGGTCACTAAACCCAACAATCTCCACCTTAAACTAAATTCATCAAAACGAGCAAAGAACACCGTTAAAGAACCCCGAAGAGTGAAGCCCTGCAGGGCAGACCCCAAAGGGTATTAAGTGAACTGAACGTTGGTTGAGTACAAGGGATGCTTGAACTTATTATTGGGAAGTGACTTGCATGGACTTTTATCCCCGATATAGTCTGATCAAATATGACACACATAAGTGTAAATTCCATCAGGAGAGGATGGGGAGATAGTAATAGAACCTGTCATAGTAGGTATTTACAGGACATAGAGACTTACTTGCCTCGATCCCTTTAACAAAATCCGAGTGCCTTTGGAAACCTTCAGAACTCTACCTTCAGATGAACATTTACACCCGTTGGATTCAAGGATGCCTAAAGAAATGTGGTTATGCTTCAAATCAGGAATATGGCAAACATTTGATAAAGTCTTGGTAGCACCATTAGGGGCTTTGATTTTAATGGTACCAATTCCAGCAACATTACATTGGACATTGTTGCCTATGTGAACAATACTTGAGTCAACTGGATCATATGTTGAGAACCAGCCCTTATGAGGGTACATACAATAGGTACTCCCAGAATCAAGAATTTAATAAAAAACACTCCCCTTTTTAGTATAGGTATCAAACAAAACATCACCATTAGAATCAGATTCGACAAAGGTGGTTTTAACACGTTCATGAGGGCCTAAATGTGAATTATTTTTTTCTTTCTCCCTCTTGTTTTTCAACTTAAAGCACTCATAAATTGTATGCCCTGATTCTCTACAGTAATGATGAGATTTATTGGACTTACGTTCTCGCAACTTTGATTTTAAGTCGTTCCCTTGTTATAATTTCCGCAAGTATACGGTTCATCATTGTTGCATTCACGATTGCCGACCTGCAGGGATAGATTACAAAACTAGGTTACTTCCTAATTATCTAATGTTGGCATCCATACGGAACTAACATAATTAATGGGTTAAACGCTAGCTAACATACTAAGAAATTAAAAGGAGGTACGACTATCTAGAACTGAAAAAGCAAATTGAATAAAAGTGACCAACTTGCTGCTCTAAATGGATGAATAAATTCTATTCTTTCATAACCTTCTTAGTATTTAGTACTATTTACCAATTCCCCCACTTTGTCCAAAAGTGAGAACAAGATGTCCATAACCATAGTGAAAACAGGGGACTGAATAGAATGAAATAGGGGAAGCTGGAGCCTCAAATTCATAGCAAAACAAGAAACCAAGTAATCAAACCAATATATTTGAGCGAAATACACAAGCTTATTTCAATTCAACAATCCAAAATCTAAATTACACAAATTTGAAAACTAAATTCTAGATTTGAAATTTAAAAAAAACAAAGATTGAGAACTGAGAAAAAGTAATTCTAATGCTTTGCTTCGGCCTCCCTTTGAAGCCTCCCAAGAACGCTGCCCCACTCCCTTTCTATTCTCCTCATTATTTGACGAATTAATGGCTGTCCAACACATTGTAATAGTCGCCTTGATGATGGTGGTGATTAAGGATCATGAAGGAGGAGAGAGAGAAGTGAAGTAACGGCCATACAGGGAGAAGAGGAAAGCCACCATGCCCTTCCCTGGGCTATGAACCAACGAGGAAGAAGAAGAAAGGATAGGGAGAAGCTGCTGGCACTCACGTGTGAGGCATGTGTGTATTTTTAAAGAAGAAGTAGGCAGGTCCACGGAGAAAAGGGAGAGAGCAGGCCGGGCCAGAGAGAAAAGAAGGAAAGGAGAAGGGAAAGAAAGAAAAGGAAACGGGTCGCGGTCTGGCCTAGGAAAAGGCTCGCTGGACTGACCTAGAAGAGAAAGAAAAAGAAATGAAAAGAAAAGAAAGAGAGCTGGTCTGGGTTGATTCGACACGGGCCTCGCAGAGTGGGCTAAGAGAGAGGACAAGGAAGAGAGAGAATGGGAGAAGGAAGGGAAAAACCGGGCTGGGCCATGCTACTTAGGCTCGACTTTGCTTCTTCTTCTTTCCTCTCTTGATCCAGCGCCATTTTGAGCTAATTATTCTTCCTTTCCTAAATTTTCAATTCCTACAAAATAAACAAAATAATATTAAAATTCTAATTTAATAATTTATTTTGAGCAAATTTAGACCATAAAAGGGAACAAAATATTATAATTTCTGGTTTAAGAAATACCCCCACACCAAAGTTTTGCTCGTCGTCGAGTAACATAAAACTAAAAATTCTAGGGGAAAAAAAGAAAAATACAATTCAAACTCATTTTCATAGGAATCACTGTTGTACTTAGCATATCAAAAATACCCTTATAAAGTAATATAATTTTATTAGTTATTTTTCAAGATCTCTTTTTATTTATTTGGTTCCTGCATGGTTCAATAATCGCTTTGTAAGCTGAGTTGGTCTCACCAGACATGGTTACATGGGATGAGCTTGTCGACCATAATCTCTTGTGATTGCTTCTTTAGATTTCAGTTGTGACTAGTCATTTATTTTTTTTGCAAAAAAAAGGTTATAAGAAAGTTAAGAATCATTTTATTTTGGATAATAAATTATTAAAAATCATTGTTAAATGATCTATCCTATCATAAATTTTGAAGAATACAGTCTCACCTAAAAACAAACTTAAATACAAAATTGCTAGCCTTGTAGATTTTAATTTTTCCACAATTGGCAGCATATGAATAGTAGGGATATGTTCTTTTTTCACGATAAGAAGTAACTATAAGTTGTAAGAAAATATAAGGAGTTATAAGAATGCTAAAGAAGCTGTAAAAAGAAGCAACTATAAGTTGTAAGCTACAAGAATTATACAGAAGTTGTAAGGTAGATATAAGCAATTGTTCAACTATTAAAAAGTTGTATACATATAATTTTTAGACATCTATGCATAATTGTTGCTCTTTAGTGTATGATTTGTGAAGTAAATTATTTCATGAAAGTAAATTTTGTATAATATGTTAGTGCTATTCATGAGATTAATTTTATACAATTACTAAACAAAATATTTTTTAACATTATATAAACAAATTGTGTTTTCTACAATTATTATTTTAGATGAGAAGAAATAATATTGAAACAACATAATTAATAAAAGTAAACCTTTAAACAATTCAATTAAATAACAATAAAATATATTCAAGATCATAAATTTATAGAATCAAATAATGTTCTAAGTGGAAAATATGATCCACCTAAAGGACTGAATGAGCGATTCAACCATCGGCACTCATTACGAATACTATTGTGAGAAGATTTGGAGTAGTGAAGGGGGGATGAAAAATATTCGCAGACATGTGCCTCAAATAAGATTGGAGCATTAGCGTAAGATAATCATTGCTTATTGTACTTTACATAATTTTATTATTCTGCATTAAAGGTATAACAATCTCAACAAGGGATCCAAAATCTAGATGAACCATTACCCGATATTTTGACATAGAAAAGGTGCCAAATTGTCATGGATAAATTTAGGGATAAAATAATTGAAACACTTTCATCACTTTTATCTGGCTATTTTCAAATATGATTTACATCAAAATTCAAACATGAATGCAATTTTTGTATTATAATTATAAAAGCATTTAAACTTATTTTCTATATAATGGCTTATATGATTCATATCAAAATTCAAATATAGTTCAAGTCGTTAAATTTTGCTTTTATATTTATCGAAATATTATATTTAGAAAAATATATATAGATTCTTATATTAGTAATATATAAAAACTATATACACATTTCTATAAATATGAAAAAAAAGTAAATGATAAGTTGAATGTTATAAAAAATATATGAGGAGATGTAAGAAGATGTAAGAAGGTGTGAGAATTTAATTAAAATTGTAAGAAATTATATGAAGCTATGAGAAACTATGAAAATCTGCCAATTGTAATCTAAATGCTCATTATTCCCTCAAAACAAGGGCCTAATTTGCTCATGCGTGAAAGAGTACTTGCTCTTGAAAATATGTGGAGAAGGGTTGATTTAATGATACGACCTTCATTTCTTAGAAGCATAAGAATTGTGAATCACGAGAGAAGGTAGTCACTATAGTTGAAGAAGAGAAACCAAGGTTGGCTCAATCAGATTATCTAATGTACTTTTCTTGAGGTACGTGCTTTTCTTTTTCTTCTTTTTTTGGAAATATAGGAACAAAAAATAATCACTTTTCAATATACAAGAACTAAAAGAATATACAAGAAAGAAATCAAAAAATTAAAATTTGAGACTAAGGGTATTCAAAATGCTAATTTTCATTTTTGACTAGTAGATTAAGATTTTTTTGCATGGATTATTTCTTTTTTTTTTTTTTTGGGGGCAGAAGAGGAGCTAAGACCTAAAAAAAAAAATGTTATTGCTTAGCATTTCTTGCTCATGTGGTCCTTACAACATCTACATTCACAACATTCATAGCCTCCTTGGGAGTAGAATCAAAGAACACTACACCTAGTTTTCTCTAAATTCCTAAATTGGCTAATTTATCAATTACGTGGTTGACCTCTCTATAACAATGTGAAACCTTGACTTCCCAACCATGTCTTTCTATTAGCTCTTTACATTGCATGATGAGCGGCTTGTGAATTGGGTTCCATGATCCATTCCCTCTCAGCATCCCCCCTATGATAATTGAATATGCATGTAGCAAAATCTTTTTCAGTATCAACAGTCTAGCCATACGAAGTCTATGCAGCACCGCTTTGAGTCCCACCTTCACTGAAGTGCATATCCCAAAATTCTTTTTCAACCGTCTAACCCACTCACCATGATCTTCATACATCATGCCTCCACCCCTACTACTCCCAGATTGCCTTGGATGCTCCATCAGCATTGAGAAGGATTCATTCCTCCGAAGGGACTTCCCAACAAATTAATAATTCTCCCCCTTTACCAAGGTTGTGAATCGATGGGTGAGTTTCCCACCCTAGAGCATGCATCACTCCCAAAATCTAGTAAATAAAAAATGCCTCTAATCTTTTGGGATATCATTCAAATTTTCAAAGCAGTGCTCATTCCTCCACTTCCAAATATACCACAATTTCGTCAGAAACTTAGTAGCCAAGTTGGAATCATTATGGATCCCCTTCATGTTTTCCACTATCCACTTGCTCAACATGGCATTACGAGGTAAAACATGCATGCCTTGGCCTCCAAGAAACAACCATGTAGCCCTAGTGTTTGGGCATTCATGTAGCAGGTGCGTCACTGACTCTCCTGTAGCACTGCAGACCCCACAGCTCAGGTTTCCAGTAGTGCTTGGCTCAGTTGACATTGGTGAGAATTTTGTCATGAACTACTAGTCACGTGAAGACCCATATCCATTGTGACGCCTTGACCTTCCAGATGCAACTTCGACTCTCTTCTCACAGCGTTGTTGGTTCCTGCTGAATGATGCTGATAGTTTATTTTAGTGAGAACTTTCCCTTATTTTCACCAGTCCAATAGAAATTACTTCCTACTCCTTCATTAATTCGAAGGAGGCAATACATGCCAAAACCAGCTGAGGAAGCAAACTCATCCCACTTTCAGCCCCCTTGTTCACTCTAGTATTCACACACTCGACGTTCCAATGCTTCCGAAGGAACATAATCGATAGTGCTTATCAATAGGGGCAATGTCTTGGCCCAATGATCAAGCCAGAAGCCCTTTTCCCACTCATTGCCTACCTCCATGCTGATTGCACTGCTAATATGATGCAGATTTCAAGAGCTCCTCTGCACCTGTTCGAGGCTCTTGCAGCTATGTGTTATTTTTTGGGTGGAGAAGACCCTTTCCCTTACAATATTTAAAAAACAAAACCCTAGCCCATAACTTATTCGACCTCGCCACCAGTCGCCTCCCTAGCTTCATCAAATAAGCACCATTCAGGATCTCATCATTGTTAGGAAAACATTTTAATATTTATAAACCCTAAGTGCAAGGTGTATCGTTGAGTACTCGAGGTGTCGTCCGTAGAGAGCTGTGTTTCCAAGTACCAGAACTAAGTAAACTGTATCAAGCTAGGCAAAACAAATAGGGATAGAAAATAGAACTAAACTACTAAAACAAGAACAAAGACTTCGGTTATGATTAAACTTGAGATAAACCAACAAATCAAGTCAAACCCTAACCTTTTCAAGTTATACTAGGATTCGGAATTAATCGATTGCACTATTAAAGCTCACCTAAGCCCTCTCTCAAGGGTCAAAGTTTAGTTTAATTGTTCTAACCACTTATTTTTATGGGGCTAACCCAATTAAACTATAAAAGTAGAAATCCTGGATCTAGCTAGGACTCGAACTATTTTCATGTCCAAATGCTAGTCATTCTTTCTACCCATACTAGACAATTGACCTCACCTTTTAGTATAAGTCAATCGCCCCAAAATACAGATGAAAGCTTTTTCAAGCATTTTATCAAATACTTGGTGGGCACGAGGAAAGCTCCAAATTCTAGCATAAACAAGTTAGGTCAAGGCCTTAAAAAGAATCAATTGGCCATCTCAGAATCAATTGGCCATCTCAAGATCAAATCACAACCAAAGATCAAAGTTTTAATTCACAAACAAACGTTGAAACCAAACGCAAAACAATAATCTATTGAACTAGCAAATAAATTAAAAATATGAAATTAAAGAGAAAAGAAGAGGACAAACTTAGTCTTCAAATGCGAATTCAAAATCTTCTACAATGTATACAAGAACTAACCTAGTCTAATCTCCTCTTAAAGGGATTTGTGGAGGCTAGGATAAACCCTAATTGGCCCTCTCAAGAGCCCAGCAAAAGGCCTCCTCCAACATAGAAAGAAAAAGTACCTTTATAAAGGATGAAAACTGCTTAAATCGCGACGGCAGGTAGGACGCAATGCATGGCCGGGCACCTACGCACTGGCAGAACGCACGATGGTGGACTAGCCCATGCACAGCTTTTGGTCTTGCAGCATGGTCGTGCACTCCTGCATTCTGCTTCACTTGGCTCCTGGGGCTTGTCGGACCTTTATCCTTCCTCCAAATTCATTCCTAAAGCCTACCTTTCTATTAAAATCAGACAATTTCTCCTGAAAGTTAGACAAACGACTTTATAAGCACAATATGAATCAAAGGAAGTCAGTTTGACTCTTTCTCATCTAGATTCAATATAAAAATCATGAGAAAAAGTGATCAAATAGGGGTTAAAATTAGGTCAAATAAAGGTTTATCAAATACCCCCGCAGCCACCTTTTGCTTGTTCTCGAGCAAAATGAAAATAAAAACTAATCTAGGAACCTAACTCATTATCGTAGGAATTACGGTTGCATTTAGCACATGCAACAAATCCTTTAAACCCCTTGGCTCCCCCAAGTGGATGAGTGAGATCTCGTGAGGGTTTGTAGAAGATATATCCACAAAATCTTGAAAAAGAAAAAAAATAAAAAGAGAAAGAAAAATCAAAAATCTTTTTGGGTTTACAAACAAAACACAAAAATATACAAGAGGGAAAGTTGTATAAGTTCTAACCAACCAAATCACCCTTATAACAAAGATATTAGCCCACTCATGGACATAATATACACATCAAGGCTCTCGATCCCCATAGATGACATCAAAGTACTAACTTTTCACCCCACTGTACATCAAAACTTTGAATCCGTCCTAGTGATCAATGTGCAAGTGTATCATTATTTTAGCACTCAAGCTTACCATAATTGACTCAATCCCACTTGACTGACATAAACTATATTATTGAGTTATTAACACAGATAACAGGCCTTTCCAGTAGTAGTATTACCTCAAAGGGTAACGCCCAGTAACGCATGCCTCAAAGGAATACTTGTCATTTCAGATATTTTTTCTTTTCTTTTTCTCTGTTTCTTTTTTCATTTTTTTATTTTTTTTTTTTTGAAAAGCAAACAAATCAAGACAAGTGGGAAAGCCAATCATGAAAGACTAAGACCCTAAGCTAATGATGTTGGTATAGATACGGATTAGATTACACATCGATAATGAATAATTAGGGTTAGAATTAGGGCCTAAAATGACACATTGGGGATGAAGATTTATCATGCACATCATGTTTATATGCAAGCTCATACTCAAGGTACAGGGGATATAAGCTGATCAGAATAGTACAAAGCTTCCCCAAAGCCAAAAAGAAAAACTATACAAAAGTGAAATTTTTTCAGAAAAATATTCACAAAAGGGTATATAACTTCTCACCCCCGTACCTAAATCCCACAATGTCCTCATTGGGAGCCAACGAGTCACTACCGCCACAAAAACACACAAAAACAAAGAAAACAAAATCACAAACACAAATCGAATAACACAAAACACACAAAAAAAAGAAAACAAAGTAAAAAGGTGATCATAGACATCAGTTGGCTCAACAACATCCCAAATTTCACCTCAAAGTTGATCACCAACAAAAACACAATCTAATATCTACAACTAAACACAACCTAATTTCCACAACTAAACAAAAAAAAAAAAAGAAAGAAAATGAAAAGAAAGGAGAAGAGTTAGAATGATTATGCCACGTCGGGTACTGAATGTACCCAAACTATGCCACAGGGGCTTAAGGAGCATAAGCCACTCCTTGTCTCTCAAGACTCGAGCTTTCAACTTGGATGCAATCAAAACTCGCAGGAGCTTATCATGTGCCTATGTATGCATCTCAGAACGATGTGAGTAAGAGAGCACTAGTAAAGATGGAGTAAATAAAGTTAGTGGCTTCTTAAACTCATCAAATGTCATAGAAAAATCAAATACATGAACAAAGAAGGTACTCCACGTGATGTTCCTAGGCAGGTCTTCTAGGTATGCACAATATGGATCAAACAAGGAATGAGACCCTCTAATGTTACCTATAGACTCATGAAATGCATGCAAGAGAGAGGGAAGGGTGGGAAGGAAGAGGGATGAAATGGGCGTCGGGTCAACAAGCTCGGTACAAATGGAGTCGATAAGTCCCATGCTAGGAGTGGCTCTACCCATCTCAACATCATCATAAAACTCCTCAAAAGGAGCCTCCTCAAGGTATGGCTCAACCAATGTAAGCCCTCTTGACCAAGAAAGTGAAACATCCTCTATAGAACTAGCATCACCCCAAGAAGTCTCACCCATCTCTAAGCCTGTGCACTGGGCTAAAGGAAGGCTAGAAGCAAGTAAGATCGAGTCACTAACACTAGTGTCCATAAGTGTGCTAGAAAAGGATGGCGCAACAAATGACAAAGTGGTTAAGGGATGGTCAAACGCTTCCCTTAGGTCGATCAAAGGTGCATTATCAACAACATTAGACACTAAGGAAAGGAAAGACTCACAATCATCAACCTCTAGCCTAGGGCAAGGTAGACTCGGGTCGGTCTCATGCAATAAACCAAACTTCCTCATCTCACGAACAAAGTGCTCATGTTGCTCATTAATTGTTCCTATCATGGCATCAAGTCTAGCATAACATTCATCGGAAACATCATAATAAGGACAAAAATTCACATCATGGTCAAAAGATTGGCAATAAGAGCACACAAGAGGAGAATAAGCTTGAAAATCATAGAAAATGGAAGAAGGGCACACAAAAGACTCATTAGCAATCTCATGGTGCCATTGGTGTAAGTCCCACATATCATCAATATCTAAAAAGCACGTACCACCATAACACATGTACTCAAGTGTGGCTCAGGTCTCATGTATCATTCCCTCATATTTTTCATTTTTCATACGTGAAATGAACATATTCAGCACGATAATCATTTAATCGAGACAAATATTTCGAAAAAGGTTCATGGTCAAATTGAGGTGAATGCAAAATAGCCATTTCAAATTTTTTTTTCAAATTTTCTGATTTTTTTAATTTTTTAGGATTTTCTAAAAGTCTAGCCTCGAATGCTCAAATAAACCCCGATATTGAAAACCGCCAACTCTCCAGCAACAGCGCCAAGAACTTGTTAGGAAAAAGTTTTAATATTTACAAACTCTAAGTGCAAGGTGCATCTTTGAGTACTCAAGGTGTCGTCCACAGGGAGTTGTGTTTCCAAGTACCAGAACTAAGTAAAACGTCTCAAGTTAGGCAAAACAAATAGGGATAGAAAATAGAATTAAACTACTAAAACAAGAACAAAGACTTTCATGATGATTAAACCTGAGATAAACCAATAAATCAGGTTAAACCCTAACCTTCCCAAGTTATGCTAGGATTCATAGTTGATCGGTTGCACCATTAAAGCTCATCTAAGCCCTCTCTCAAGAGTCGAAGGGTAGTTTAATTGTTCTAACCACATATTTTTCATGGGGTTAACCCAATTAAATTATAAAAGCAGCAACCTTGGATCTAACTAGGACCTGGACTATTTTCATGCCCACATGCTAGTCATTCTCTCTATCCACACTAGACAATTAACCTCACCTTTTACCATAAGTCAATTGCCCCAAAACACGGATGAAAGCTCTTTCAAGCATTTCATCGAACGCTTGGTGGGCGCGAGAAAAATCTCTAAATTCTAGTATAAATAAGTTAGGTCAAGGCCTAAACAAGAATCAATTAGCCATCTCAAGAACAAATCACAACCAAAGATCAAAGCTTTAATTCACAAACAAATTTTGAAATCAAAGCAAAACAATAATCTATTGAACTAGCAAATAAACTAAAAAGCATGAAATTAAAGAGAAAAGAAGAAGAAGAACTTAGTCTTCAAATGTGAATCCAAAATCTTCTACAATGTATACAAGAACTAACCTAATCTAATCCCCCCTAAAGGGTTTGTGGAGGCTAGGATAAACCCTGATTGGGCCTCTCAAGAACCCAGCAAAAGGTCTCCTCCAAAACAGAAAGAAAAATCCCCTTTATAAAGACTGAAAACCGCTTAAATCACGACGGTAGGTAGGACACACAACTATGCTTCGAGGACGCACAGCAGTGGACCCATGCACTAGCAGAACGCACGACCGTGGACCAGCCCGTGCGCAGTTTCTGGTCTTGCAGCACGGTTGTGTACTCCTGTATTCTGCTTCGCTTGGCTCCCAGGGCTTGTCAGACCTTTATCCTTCCTCCAAATTCGTCCCCAAAGCCTACCTTTCTATCAAAATCAGACAATTTCTCATGAAAGTTAGAAAAACCACTTCATAAGCATAATATGAATCAAAGGAAGTCAATTTGATCCTTTCTCATCTAGATTCGATATAAAAACTATGAGAAAAAATGATCAAATAGAGGCAAAAATCAGGTCAAATAAAGGTCTATCAATCGTGTGCGGCTCAAGCCCATTCTGTGTCTTGGCCGCCTGATTAGCACCTAAGATGCTGGATGAATTCTCCTCTTCATATTTGTACCCCCCATAAAAACCATCGAATTTTCTTATCAATCTCATTACACGTCGATCTGGGCAATTTAGCATTTTGCATCATATAAGCAAGAATAGTGCAAATTGTATGAGAGTAATTCGTCATGCTGAAAATAGGCATTTACTCTTCCAACTCGAAGAATGGTAATCAAATCGATAACATTCTGGTAAGTACCTCGAGTGACCTTCCCACTGGGTAGCGTCCCCACTAGGTAGCATCCCCAATCCTCTGTCTGTGTCATTCCAAGTATGTTACAGGTATTGTCTGTCAGTTAAATATTCATGTTGCTCGAAAAGTAAATATTTGATTTTACTCACCTTTTCACCTAAAGCAAAGCAAAATCGATCCAAACAATTTTTGATAATTTTCACTTACTTAATTAAAGCCTTCGCAAATAGAACCAGATCATCCACAAAGAAGAGGCTCGAAATTCTAGGACCATTTTGGCTAGTTGGGAATGGGTTCCATCTTCCCTGTCGAACCTCCACCTCAATTAGTTGTGAGATTCTCTCCATGTATGCCACAAAAAGGTACGGCGATAGCAAATCACCTTGCCTAATTTCCTGCGAAGGCGTAAATCT
Source organism: Carnegiea gigantea (assembly GCA_029747015.1). Taxonomy (NCBI): domain Eukaryota; kingdom Viridiplantae; phylum Streptophyta; class Magnoliopsida; order Caryophyllales; family Cactaceae; genus Carnegiea; species Carnegiea gigantea. The sequence continues at coordinate 259,629 of JAKOGI010000989.1, forward strand.
TTCAATCGGTTCTCCATTCCATAGAATACTTAGAGAGCATGTTGACACACATCGTATAATCACTACCACTAGGAGTTGTGGGAGTTGCATGTCCTTGAATGTCTACCGAATAAATGTCCGAGAATAAATGTCCTTTCTCCAAGTCAATTTTAATGTCCATCCATCCTTTCACCCCTTTCTTGTTCCACGTTGAATCCATTATTTCTTACGTAATGATAATATTGTCCCCAACCTGACGTCCCGGCACAAAACTTGATTGTAGTGGGTAGATCAAGTGAGGCAAATAGTCCTTAATCTCTGCACTGTGCATTTAGTTCCAAATTTGTAGACCACATTGCACAATCCAATAGGTCTAAACTCAGTGACCATACGTGGGTTATTCATCTTCAGGATTAGGGGGATAAACGTTTCATTTTATCTCTCAGGTATATCTCGCCCCCTCAAAATGTTCGCCACCATGTCACAGACAGCGCTACCCACAAGTGGCCAATAGTTCTGAAAGAAATAGGAATGAAACCCATCGGGTCCTAGGGCCTTTAGCGATGCCATAGACTTCAGCACATTAAATGCATCCCGCACCATGAATGGTTTTGAAGCCTCTTGTCGTTATTCTTTAGATGAAGCCTGGAATAGGCCCCAAGCTGTATTATGATCAGTAGAGGCATGTGTATATAAGCTAATGACATAGCATTGTAAAGGATGCTAATTTAATTTTTACTGAAATAAAATGACAGCAGCTTTAGCTGCTTAGCTTTCCATCACTTTTTCGTTCGAGCTCTCGTTTCTCTCTTTAAAAGTTTCAGCAAAAGTTTCATGGAGGCTTTCATGACAGACAACAATACAAAAAATATGTTGGGTCAGCTCCTGCTCGACTTGAGCCAATGGGCTCAAGCCTACCCAATACTAGTCCCATGGTGGCTCATGTTGGCTAGACCTCCCTGTGGATGAAGATGATCAAAACAGAATCAAGCAGGGTAATCTTGAATAAACAAATGCATATTCCTACGTCAAACCCTCGTTTAGAGCTAGCAACTTACATTGACCCAGTCATATGGCTATTTTAGCCTTTCAATGAAGAAGCAGTACTTGAAGTACACATGGCAATACTAGGGAAGCATGAAGGAGACATGGGGATCGGGAAACATGTGGGTTATTGGAAGCATGTGACCTATAGGGTGAGTAACTTCAATGGAATCCTCTATTTCGCACAACACGGCAGAGGGGGAGTGGGTGCATGCCCATTATCATGAATTCAAATATGGTAAAAATTTGTTGCGCATACCTCCTTGCACGGCCATTATAATTAGCCTCGAGAAGGGAACGTCATCACATAGCCACCTCCATGGAATTATTCAGGGACATGAGGTCCCACAGTTCAATATGTCATTCCTTATATACTCCAAAATCTATTAAAGATATATTACTTAAGCCTTCGGAAATTTATGGTCCTTAAAAGGAAGGATTATTGCATGGGATGGAGATGAGAGGTGATTGCAGTGCTTTCTTTTCACTTGGAATTTAATAATCAGGCATATAACATTATGAGATTATTTAATTTTATCTGATATAGTTCTATTCTTTAAAATGTTTTCACAAAATTTTTTTCTTGTGAGTCTTTTAGAATCAAACTCTTTACGAGTAGAGATGTTTGTAGAGGTAAGATTGCCTACATCTGAATCTCCCCATACCTTACAAAAGTGGGACCCATACTAGGAGGAGGTGGTGGTGCTGTTTTATATAGGTCTATTCTTAAATGTACATCAAACAAACTAAAGATAAAAGAGTGCATAATCAGTTTTCCATCTTTTACAATATTTTTTTAATATTTAGTTAATCAAAAGATTAAAACAAGGTCCACCTAAATTACCTGTGAAATACTTACCAAAATATAAAAGCAATAAAAAAGAATGACAAACTAAAATCAGAGAAAGTTAGATGATATAAATAGAACTGATTATTTACAATTTTGTTATTTGAAAAGTTCTTAAGGTAATTATTAAAAGGAAAAGATAAAAGAAAATAAAGAATCGATAGTAAAATGGAACAAAAAAATGAGCGAGGGTGGAGAACCTACGACTGTCAGAGCTTATATCATACATCCAGGAGCGTATACTCTCGGAAGCTATGTAAGCGAATATATAGCAAATTACTATGTACACCTGGGCGCACATGCTCCCATATCTATTTTATATATATATTTTTGGGGTGTATTTGTTTCTCTCTCGAAAATATATATATGTGGCGATGGGAGCACTTATTATATCAAATAACTGGGTAAAGGCAAGGTGACTCATTGGCAAGGTGGGTGCTTGGTGAGTTGATAGTCCTAGGTTTAATTCTTGGTGTGAGCAAATGAACATTCACTTTGATTTTTCAATTGTTCCTTTTGTCCATTAATTACCGTCTTTCCTTTTTTTTTTTTGAGATAATTACTCTCTCTTTTTTGCGAGATAATTAAATTTTTATTTTCATCTCATTTTTCAATTGTTCCTTTTCTCCACTAATTACTTTCTTTCCTTTTTTTTTTGGGAGATAATTACTCTCTCTTTTTTGTGAGATAATTAAATTTTCATTTTCATCTCTCTTTTTTAGTTTCCCTTCTGTTTTCATATTTAAAAAGTTTTTAAAAATTTTTTTTGACTATCAACTACTTTCCTTTTTTTTAGATTATTACTTCTCCATTCTACCTTTTTTTTAAATTTTTCTTTCCCTTCCTTAGCAACCGCATACGAATTTTTAGTGAGCTCATACACATTACAATTCATATTATGATATGTAATATTTATTTAGTGAGACATATTGTATCTGTTGGTTCCTGTGGACGATGTTTAGTCAAATGTATGTTATTTAATCTTATGTACTATTATGGTATCTTTTTTGTTGAACTCACTATTTAAGAATGGAAATTTAACAAGTTTTAGTGACTTGCAGTATGTCTCTTTGGGGAGCTTTTATATATTGTTTTGGTGAGCTACGATACACATTTAGTGAGCAAAAACTTGAAAAGATCATTTCTCAGTGATCCACACTTTTTTTAGCGGCTTGTGATAAATATTCAAGGAGTTACAAAATATATTTGATGATTAATGTGATTTTTTGAGCAATAGTAACTATTTATACTAAAAAATAAGTAAGCAAACAATATAATACTATGTCTTTTTGGTGAGCTTTTATATAAAATTTTGGGTGAGCTATGACATATATTTAGTAAGCTCAAACTTGAAAAAATTATTTACCAACTGTTTTTTAGTGAGCTATACTATTTATTTAGTGAGTTGTGATAAATATTTAGTGAGTTTTAAAATGTACTTGATGATCAATATGACTTAATGTGCAAAACCAACTATTTATACTCAAAAATGAGTGAGCAAACAATATAATACTATGTCTTTTTGGAGAGTTCTTATATAATAATTTGATGAGGTATAATGTATGTTTAGTGAAAAAACTTTAAAAAATTATTTGCCAATGATATATACAATTTTTTTAAAAGTGAGCTACGCCATTTAATACTGAGTTGTAATAAATATTTAGTGAGCTATGAAATCTACTTAATGATCAATATGATTTATTGAACAATACTAACTATCTGTATTGAAAAATGAGTGAGCGAACAATATAATACTATGTCTTTTGATGAGCTTTTATTCAGTGTTTTGATAAGCTATGATATACATTTAGTGAGCAAAATTTTGAAAAACAATATTTGCCAATGATCTATACTATTATTTTAGTAAGTTATGCTACTTATTTGGTGGGCTGCGATAAAAGTTTAGTAAGTTATGAAATATATTTGGTAATTAATATGAATTATTGAGCGATACTATAATCTGTACTAAAAAATGACTGAGCAAATAATATAATATACAATTTTAGTAAGCATATACATTCTTAAAACTTATTATGTGGATCTATTGGAATCGATATCTTTACAAACAGTCATGCACATAGAGATAAGATTGTCTACATCTGAATCTTTTTAAATCTTATAAAAGTTGGACCTCCACTGGGAGTTATTGTTATTATTGTTGTATATATTCTTACTCATATTTTGAGGTCTGATATTTGTTTAGCGAGCTACACCATAACGTTTTGCGAGTTACGATATATATTTAATGAGCAATACTTTATATTCGTATTCTAATGTGTTATGATACATCTTTTGGTTAACTTAAATATAGGGTTCTTGAAATGTTCAAGAATGGCATACTTGAAAGTTTTATATTTCTGTGTTTTTGTACTAGGCCTTTTAGTGAGGTATGACATACATTCAGTGAGCTATGATATATATTTAATGAGTTGGACTATATTTGGTGTGTTAGACTAGTACATTAGTATTATATTCACTAAATATAATATTAATGCGCTTATGTCATGATAAAAAATAAGTGGGCTGCAACATAACTCAAAAACTTGAAACACTTTTTCCTGGTGATTTGTGTTAATTTTTTTAGTAAGCTATGTTGTTTATTTAGTGGGCGGCGATAGATATTTAGTAAGCTATGAAATATTTTTGGTGATCAGTATGATTTAACGGTAATACTAACTATTTATTACGAAAAATGATTAAAAAATAATATAATCCACAATTACTAGAGAGCATATATACATTTTTCTTCACATTTTAAGGTATTCTTAGTGAGTTGTACCATAACTTTTGGTTGATTATACTATATGTTTAGTAAGCAATATCTTATATTCATCTTATACAACTGGTTTGTACATAACCAATTATAGAATTGGATTTTGGCTCACTATAAACACAGTATGACTACTAAAATATGTAAATACACACCCAGTTTCACTCACCAAAAATACTATATAGCTCACTAAAATAGTTTAGTGAGCTGAGACCCATTTTTAGTGACCTAAAGGATAATTTAATGAGCAGACATATCCAAATCAATGTGTTTTATATGTCCGAGTTTCGCTCAGTGAAAATACCGTATAACTTATTAAAATGTGTTGAGGGGTGAGCAATGGATCGGGTACTTATTGGGTTAAGCGGTTAGCCCATTTCAAATAGGATTCCTAAAGGGTCGGGTCAATAATGGGCTGGGCCGTTAATGGGCTAGCCCGTTAAGGTATATTAATGAGCCGGACTGGACGGGCCCATTAACGACCCATTTAGCGGCCTGTTATTTTTTTAACCTAATTAACACACTAGTTTACATATTTCAATTAATTAACCTCATTACTAACACTTTGTATATAGCAATAATTATTATACACCGTTGTTTTGTGTAAGTTTGTTCAGTTTTTAAATGGGTCCAAAGCAGGCCATCTATGGGCCGACTTGACCGAGCTTGTTTATTAACTTGATTATGTATTTTCTAACTTTGAATTTAGACTAGTTTAATTTGATTGAAAAATTACAAACACATTAGTTAATGTTGGCCCAGTCTAGCCCAGCCCAGTTCAGTCCATTGCCCGCCCTTAGTTGTTATACAAAAACAAAACATGATGTTACGCATATGAAGCTTAGTAAATTATAATATAGTTATCTATATTAATCTTTTTTTAGTGAGCTATGATACTTATTTAGTGAGTTGTAATAGGTCTTTAGTGAATTATAAAATAAATTTGGTGATCAATATGATTTAGTGATTAGTATTAAGTATTCATAACAAAAAAAGTGAGCAAACATATAATACACAATTTAGGTGAGCACATACACATTCTTCTTCATATTTAATGTAGGGTTTTTTTTTAGTGAGCTGCATTATGACTTTTGGTGAGTTATAGTATATGTTTAGTGAGCAATATTTACATATTTATCTTCCAATTTGTTATGATATATCTTTTAATTAACTCAAATATAAGATTGTTTATATGTGCAAGAATGACATAATTGAAAAGTTCTAACCAATTATACTCCTACTATTTCTTGTAGTGTATTATGATATTTATTTAGTTAACTATGATATATATTTAGTGAGTTATAAAATATATTCATGATCAATATGATTCAATGAGCATACTAACTATTCCTAATCAAAATGAGGAAGTAAACAATATAATGCACAATTTTAGTGAGCATATACACACTTTTATTCATATTTTGACATACAGTTTTTTTAGTGAGCTGCATTTTGACTTTTGGTGAACTATAGTATAGACGTTTTAGTGAGTAGTACTCTATATTTATATTCTAATATATTATGATATTTCTTTTGATTAACTCAAATATAAGATTCTTTATATGTACAAGAATGACATACTTAAAACATTTCAATTATTCATGCTCTTACTATTTCTATTAGTGAGCTAAGATTTTTATTTAGTGAGCTGTGATATATATCCAGTGAGTTATAAAGTATATTCACGATCAATATGATTCAATCAGCATACTAACTATTCCAAATCAAAATGAGCGACTAAACAATATAATACACAATTATACATTCTTGTTCGTATTTTGAGGCATGCCATTATCTTAATAAGTTGCATTATAACTTTTGGTGAGTTATAGTAGAGTTATAAATTAAACCACTACTTTGATTTATAAATAAGATTTATAGCATAGGAAAGTAGGGATCAATCCCACAAGAAAAGAATATGATAATAATATAGTTTAATTCTAATTAACTTTACTACTCTAATTTATTTTACTTTCTCTTTATTTTACTAAAACAAATCAAATTAAATAAGTAAAAATCAAAAAAAATTACTTAATATTCCCCTTAAGTATTCAACATTTAATTCTAAAAATAAAAACAGTAAATAGCGATCCTGAATATTCTGAAAAAATAAAAATAGAAATAATCACACAATATTAGACTGAAAATTAAAACAGAAAATAACAAGCAGAAAATTTAATATTTAAAATCACAGAAAGTAATCTAAGTTAATATTCTGCAAGTTTATGGCTTTATATCTCCAAAATTATATGTAATTAAATTCAGAAAAATTAAAATAGAAAATTAAAATAGAAAATATAATCTGAAATTAGAGAAATAATAAACTGCACTAATATAAATACGAAAATAAATAACAAAAGTAACTAAATTTCAGAATATAATTTTTCAGACTTAATAAAACCCTAAAAACATAAAATAAAAATTAAAAACATAATTTTTCAAGATTATTAAAGTAAAAACCTACATGTATTCAATTCACGAAATAATTCTGAAAAATTATCAAATAATTTCCAAAAATTCCGAACTTAAATAGCAGCAAATTAGAATACTTTCTAAACCCTAAACTAGATTAAAAGATGAAAAAATACAAAAGAAACTATTTTTAACCTAATTTCTAACAAACCCGAGAATAAATGGCAACAATAGAAGAGAAAATAAATCTGAAAATTATAATCACACTAAAAATCAAAATCTAACTAATTTAATATCACCACCACACTCCTAAAAGACTACTATTTTTTAGGGGGGTAAATGAAACTTATATTAAAACTTATAAATTGAAGAATTAAAATGGACAAACTAGAGAAATTAAGTAAAAAGCAAGAAATAATTATCGACGATACCAAATTTATGAAAAATACTTAGCATAAACTATATCCACCATGCAAATTAATATTTATCATCAAAACGTAAATCAATTTATCCATGAGTTAGACCGTAGAAGATATCCACTAGTGAATCTTCCCCGTTTTTCCTTATTCTGTAGTTTATTTAAGTCCAGCCGTAATCTGAGCCCTAATAGTTTTGATAACCATAGCACCAACACAACAATTTAATCAAACCAGAGCATTAAGTATTAGAAAAACATCATCTAACGCTTTGTAACTAATTTACCAGTAAATTAATTTAAAAAGATCTACAATGATTACCTAATTAAAAGAGATGGGCTTGAGCTACGCATGATTAATTAGGGTGATACTTATGCCGAAAAAACTATAACTTTTACGTACTAAAGCCTTTTAAACCATCATATGAATTTGTATTAAACTACCTAACATGCACTCTAATTAATCTAGCGCGAATATCATAAACGATAAATACTAATCGTTATAGAATCATGAATAAAAATCAACTAGATAATAAAGCATAAAACTTGTTTCAAATAATTAATTTAGCATGGTTTCAAATAAATTATACTAATTACAAGGAAATTACTCACTCATATTAAAAATAAGATCCCAACAATTAACTAAAGATTTCATGCTTAACACTAAACTAAACTAAAAAAAATTAAAAAAAGTAAAAAAAAAAAAATCAGAACAATACTACTTGGCGTGAGATGATGATAATGATCGATGATGATGATGAAGTGTGAGATGATAAGGGGCGATGATAGATATGATGGTGGTGATGGTATTTGGTGATGATGGGGGTTTGACGTGAAGTTGAGGGTGATTGTGTGATGATATGTGTGAGGAAGAATTGGATATTCGGCATAAATATATGATAGGTAGGCTGATATGGTGATGAAGCCCTGGTGATGAGTGCGTGCGATCGAAGGAGGCTGCGTTTGATATTGGTCGTGAAGGAGGAGGCTGCGTTGTGGTCAGTGTGGGGATGATGCCGTGGTGATAGCTTAATGATTTTACGATGGGTGGGCTTTTGTAGTATAATATTGCTAGGGTTTTTTTTTTCTTGCAGGATGTTTTCTTCTCCAAGTTTTCTAATTCCTCACTAACTAAGAGTAGTAATTTTGTAACCTTAGCCTAAATAAATCATTATTAAAATAATATTTTTTCATAAATCATTATTTTTTTGGACCGACTTGATGAATTTGCTTGTAAAATCCTTTAGTAAATAAAACTCGAACTTCGATGTGTTCTCTTTTTCTCTTTAATTTGAGTGTAAAATAAATGCCGTAAGCATATGACTATCATCGAAGTACTTGAGGGTTGTCTCCACAGGGACGATGCAAGAGATTAAGTTCACTTAGCACGAAATTAAACTAATCTAGCATCATTCTAAAACAATAAACTGCTAAAACTATAGATTACAACTATTCACAGGATTTCGTCGGCCCCAAATAGCATCAATTTAAGATAAAGCAATGTTTAAATGTAACCAATCACACAATCTAAGCAAACGGTAAAAATGAAGTGATCAAATACCATTCCAGAAAAGATAAAGTCATATATATATATATATATATATATATGTATGTATGTATGTATGTATGTATATGTATATATATAGATAGATAGATACATATACCATATATATATATATATATATATATATATATATATATATATATATATATATATATATATATATATATATATATTGAAAGTCTTAAGCTAATCCAAATAAAAGCAGAGGTCAGAATGGAGATGAGACAAAAACTAGAAATAAGAAAGAGAGCACGGATAGAGTCACCTCAAGAACAGAACACTGAAGAAAATCCATGAGTGTCCTAGCACTGAGCTCAACCCAGGAGCAGGGGATTGGTAATCTTGGATGTTCCAGCAAAGAACAACGCAGAACAGAGCTTCAAAGTTCATTAAAAATGGCAAAATTGCCATTACCACAGCTTCAGCCATACCAAAACAGGGGTAGCGGAGAGGTAAAACAAAATCATTCAAACTTGAACCCAAAACATTACAATTGCAAGCTGAAAAACAAGGAGGACGACTCCAAATTGCAAAATCTAGCCCGCTAGCTAAAACACAGATCTGAAATCAAAATAGATGAAACAAAAATAAACCCTAAGTCACTAATTACTGAAATTAAAACCAAGAACAACCTAAAATTAAGCCTAAAAAACGTAAAACTAAACCTAATTACAAGAATTTGAAGGCTGAAAACATATCTGCTATTCGAAATTGAACAAGAACAAACTTCCTAAAACTTGAATTAAAACTGCTAAGAACCCTACAATTAAACATAAAAACATAAAACTAAAACCTAGATGACACCTAGCTACGCCGCAACCTCCATTTATATTCGAGCCTGTAATCTCAGCCGTCGATCTACTCCTGATGTGAATGGTGCGGATGATGATGCACTGGCTGAGATGGAGGTGGTTTGGAGTGGTGGATGCACGGTTGATGGTGGAGACGACTGCTGGAGATGGAGATGTTGATGGTGCTAGATAGTGTCGAGGATGGGGATGGAGAAATGAGTGCCCAGAGAGAGAGAGAGAGAGAGAGAGAGAGAGAGAGAGAGAGAGAGAGAGAGAGAGAGAGACCGAGAACGGGGTTTGAGTTCTGGGTTTCTGAAACTGAGGGAGGAGAGAGAAAATGAGAGTATTAAGGGGGGAATGAGTCATGCGCCTCACACGTGCCTAGGGGTTTTTATTTTTAGGTTTTCCCTTTTTCTTTCCTTTTAGGTTATAAAAGAAAACGGGCTAAGGAATTTAGGTCGGGTTTGGGTCAATTTGGCCCAATGCTTCATTTTCGACATTTTCTAATCTTTTTCCCACATTTTTTTCCGAATTATTCAATACCTACAAAACTAAATAAAATAAAAAAAATCTAAAAATAACAATTATTTCGAGCATAAATCGGGTATAAAGATATCGCAAAAATAGTATATTTTTAGCATGAACATTAACCTAAAAAATATATAAAATAAAGTAAATTAGACAAAATAATATATATAATATAATTAAAATAATTATTAAAATAATGCATGATTTATAACTTAACAAATTCTCCCACACATAGATTTTGGACGTTCTCGTGTAAAGAAATCTAGGACTCGACCTACAAGTGACCCCCTCTTTCTTATAAAGTCATGCATAAATATGATATTTATACTAGGCGTTGACTTGCTTTAAAAACAGTTTTATTCAAAATGTATTAGTTTTTCTTCCAACAAGTGAATAACTACTAAACATCCAATTACCATAAAAGAGTTTCTTTATCAACTTCACAACATTTCTTTAATGAAGTAACAAGAGCAATAATCATCCATGTCTTTTAAGCATGCGTACACCGATCAAGAGGTCTAAAAAGTTTATGATAGAAAAATTAAAGCACAGTCTGGCCATAGAGACAATTGATTTAAAAGAAATAACTCATTGAAATTGATTCTAAACTTGCCTTGTAATTTTTTCTTCCTTTTTTTTTCAAACTCTAATTACGCACATATTCGATGTCCATGTAGGGTCCTAGAAATTAAGCACTCTATGTCTCACACTCGCCCGAATAGAGGTGTTGGAGTAAAGGGTTATTCTCATCATCATTTTATTTCTTTATTTACTGACTGTTAGTTTAGTACGAGTCATTGATCGGTCCAAAAAGGGACATGACTCTCCCAAACATGGGTTACTCCATACATAAGACTCAACTTGAGATCTAAACTTAAGAGAAAAAGGCGCCGAGCCACCTACTCCTACCCTTGTTGTTAATCTAACTTTTTTCTTTTCTCTTTCTTTTTTTCACTTTTTTTTCAAACAAGAAAAGTCATATTTTTAATGAGTTATTCTACTAATTCAATAGTCTAGGAAATAGACTAGGTCATTTGATTGCCTGTGAACCGGATATATAACATGATCAAATAAGATGGATAATCATAACAGTTACTCATTAAAAAGATATATGAGGATTAATTCAAACTACTCTAAATGACAGTTAACATGTTCAAAATCCTCACTCATAGAAGAATAACTAAAAGATAGTAAAATAGAAAATTTAAGCAAGAAAGCCCAGCATAAACTCATATTCATGCATTATTTATAAGAAAATCACATTTTTTTTGTTTTTTTGTTTTTTTTCCAAGAATGAATACTGCAGGAACTAAATATAGGATGTACCGCCCTACACTTAATTCATGCATTGTCCCTAATGCATGCAAAATGATAAAAATACTGAAGATAAAGGTAGAATTAAATGTATACTTCCCTAAAAGACGTCGGGTCGCCTTCCAACAAGCACCTTTGTTTACTGTTGTTGGCTCGACGCAAATGAGCTTATGGATCCTCTAGTCGGGTCTCCTCCACTAAGCACACCTGATCTCCTTCATAAAATTGCTTTAGCCTGTGACCATTTACCTTGAAAATCTGGTTAGAAGCAAAGGATTTAATCTAAACAGCACCATGTGGATAAGTCTTTACTAACATAAAAGGTCCTAGCCATCTATAGTTCAACTTAGTAGGAAAGAGTCTCAATTTTGAATTGAATAACAACACGTTTTTACCCACCTGAAATTCTTTCCTACTAAGTTTAGCATCATGAAAAGTTTTGGCTTTAGCTTTGTAGATCACTGAATTGTCATAGGCTTCTAGGCGAATCTCTTCTAAGTCATGTAATTGCAACTTACGCTTCTTCCCCGCTAAGTCATAGTCTAGACTGCACTGCTTTATAGCCAAATATGATTTATGCTCGAGTTCTAAAAGGAGATGACATGCTTTACTAAAAACTAACCTATACGGTGACATACCTATAGGTGCCTTATATGCAGTCCTATAGGCCCAGAGAGCTTCATCTAACCTAAGACTCCATTCCTTCCTATCTGGTCTAACAACCTTTTCTAATATGCTCTTAATATCTTTATTGGAGATTTCACCTTGGCCATTTGTATGGGGATGGTAACCAGTAGACATCTTATGAGTTACATGATATTTGGCTAGCAAGGCACCTAAGGCTCTATTACAAAAATGTGTTCCCCTATCACTGATGATTGCTTTAAGAACTCCATATCTATGCAGAATGAGAGATTTAACATGTTTCACTACAGTTTTAGCATCATCAGCTCTAGTAGCCACAACTTCAATCCACTTAGATACATAATCAATAAGCATAAGAATATAAGTGTAGCCAAAAGACAGGAGAAAAGGTCCTATAAAATCAATACCCCATGCATCAAAAATCTCACAAACATACACATTATGCAGAGGCGTTCGATTCCTTCTAGATAAATTGCCTGTTCTCTGGCATGCTTCACATCTTTTGCAAAATTTATAGGCATCTCTAAAAATAGTAGGTTAATAAAATCCACATTCAAGAACTTCATGTGCCATTCTTTTGGGTCCAAAATGTCCCTCACTTTCAAAAGAGTGACAGAAAGTTAAAATTAAATGAAATTCACTGTCACCTACACAACGCCTTATAATTTGATCTCCGTAAAATTTCCATAAATATGGCTCATCCCAAACATAATATGTAGATTGAACTCTTATCTTCTCCTTTTGGCCTCTAGACAAGTCTATAGGAAAGGTTTTGGTTACTACATAATTAACCATATCGGCATGCCAAGGCAGCTTGCCAGTGATAGCATATAAAGTCTTATCAGGGAAACAATCACTCAATGGATTTCCACTCTCCTCATTATCTAGCATACTTAGATGGTCAGCTACTAAATTTTCAGCTCCTGGTTTATCTTTAATCACCAATTGAAATTCTTGTAGTAGTAAGACCCATCTAATCAATCTTGATTTTGAGTTATTTTTGCTTAACAGATGTTTAATAGCAGAATGATCCATATAAATAGTAACTTTAACACCCAACAGATAAGGACGGAACTTTTCTAGAGTAAAAACAACGGAAACATTTTCTTTTCAGTAGTAGTATAGTTACACTGTGCTAGGTCGAGAGTTTTAGAAGTATAATAAATCACATAAGGTACCTTCCCTACTATTTGATCTAAGACTGTCCCTACTGCCTTCTCACTAGCATCACACATCAGTTTAAAAAGTAGGGTCTAGTTAGGGGTTGTGTAATAGGAGTGGTGATCAATCTCAACTTCAATTGATTAAAAGCTCTCCACAGTTCTCATTAAAATCAAATAAAGCATCTTTTACAAGTAAGGCACATAAAGGAGAGGCAATCTTAGAAAAATTCTTGATAAATCTCCTATAAAACCCAACATGACCTAGAAATGATCCTACCTCCTTAACACACTGTGGATAGGGCAAAGATTGAATTATTTCTACTTTAGCCTTGTCAACCTCTAAACCCTTAGACGACACTACATGACCTAAAATTACTCCATGTTCCATCATAAAATGACACTTTTCAAAGTTAAGTACCAAATTGATCTCAATACAATGCTTAAGCATTAGAGTAAGATCATGTAAGTACTCAGCAAATGAATCACCATGTATAGTAAAATCATCCATGAAAATTTTCATAATTTTGGTGATAAAATCAGAAAAAAATACTTATGATACATCTTTGAAATGTTGCAGGAGCATTATATAAACCAAAAGGTATCCTTCTAGAACCATAGGTGCCAAAAGGACAGATAAAAGTGATCTTTTTCTGATCCTCATGAGTTATAGGGACCTGAATATACCCTGAATAATCATCTAGAAAGCAATAATATGACCTCCCAGCTAACCTCTCTAACATCTAGTCTATAAAGGGCAATGAAAAATGGTTCTTCTTCGTCACCTTGTTAAACTTTTTATAGTCAATGCACACTCTCCAACCACTCTGGACTCTAGTAGGTATCAACTCACCTTTCTTGTTCTGCACTACTGTTATTCCCCTCTTTTTAGGAACCATATAGATAGGACTAACCCATTCAGAATCAACAATGGGGTATATTACTTCAGCATCTAATCACTTAAGAATTTCTTTTTGAACTACCTCCATCATAGGTTGATTTGGTCTTCGCTGAGGGTCTCTCTTAGGCTTAGCATCTGATTCTAATGTGATTATATGTGAACATAATAAAGGGCTAAGTCCTTTAAGGTATGCTAAAGTCCACCCTAACGCTTCACTATATTCTCTAAGTACCCTAATAAGTTTATCCTCTTGTGCAGATGTAAGTGCATTAGAGATTATAACAGGTAAGGTATCATCATCTCCTACATAAGCATACTTTATATTTTCAGGTAATGGTTTTTGTAAAACCCTAAAAATTCGATTTGGAATTCTTGCCCAGTTGGACCGACCTAGGCCAAGTCAACCCAAGTCAGTGTCAATTAACTCTCGTGAAATTCTTTCAATAAAGTTTTTGATATATTTTGGGAAGTATTAAAGTTTCCAAAATTTTTCCTTTTCGATTTTTTTGTAAAACTCCTAATGTCATTGTTATTATCTTATTATTATATTATGAATATTATTTCACTCTACTATTAATATTATCGTTTCATTATTATTTTATCTGTTTCGACGTATGCAAATTCTACTATTTTATTGATATTATTAACATTATTATCACCTTATTATCCTTTTATCATCTTATCATTATCCTATTATTATCACCTTATAATCCTTTTATCATTTTATCATTATCCTATTAGTTTATTATCCCCCCAAAAAAAAAAAAATCCAAACCCTAACCACCCCCTGCTGCCGCCACTTGTGCCAAAAAAAAAAAAAAAATTGAAAGTTGTTTTTCCCCCTTTTCTTTTCTTTTAACCACCCATTTCCCCACTTTCTCCCCCCTCTCACGTCACTCTCTCTCCCTCCCTCTCCCTTTCTCTCTCTACTTGCCCCCTTTCTCTCTCTACTCGCCCCGCTGCCGGCCACCCTACCAGCCGCCCACTATGCCGCCACAAGCCACCCACAATCCCCTCCTACTCTCTCCCTTGTGTTGGTAAGAAAAGGTTAAGTGATGCATGGATTCATGCACACCATGCATCCAAAACCCCCACTTTTAACTCTCCTTTATTTTTGCAATTTTATGACATTGTGAATGAAGGTTTTAATATAATTTTCATTATATTTTCTCAGCGCTTTCGACGTTGAATTTGAACGAAGGTGGAATTTCCGTCGACCTAGATCCAGTTTTGATCAAAGGTACTCGTAACGATGTTATTATGTAGTTTCATTTTTTTTTAAGTCTCAATAAAGATGGGTTATTTTGGCATGGTTGGGTCTAGGTGAGAGTCTAGGGATGTTTAACGGGTGTGGGCGTATTTTTGGGCAACCCGAAATGAGCAAAAATCGTGCAAAAAGAAGTCGAATAATCTGGACAGAATTCATACTGTTTTTGATGCAACTTTGAAAATGCCGGATAATTATTCTGGTTGTCCAAAAATTATGAAATGTTTAGATGTGAAGATTACGTGAGTTTTTGAATTGGATGAATTGGAGTTAAATTGAGGGAGTTATGGCCAAAATACCAAGTCCTGTCAAATCTGGAACTGCAGGCACAGGGTGCGGTTTTTGAATTTTTAGACTTGGTTATGCTGTGAATTTGTGGAAGTTCTGAACATAAAAGTTTTAGAAAACAAAATTATCTTTCTAGATTGGGTAAGAGCATAATTTTTGGAAGTCGGAAGAAAAAGTTATGAGGATGAGAAGTTAGGAGTAAAAATCTGGGTAAAGTCCGGGGAAGTAGAATTTGGTCTATTTTGCCTTCAAGTTAGAAAAATTCCCTAGGCTAGTACTGGTGGCCAAAATTGTGAAATTTATTGGGTAGGAGCATTTGGATGTGTCAAATAATGTCGTTTTGGAATTGGGTTGTTTAGAGTAGCGTAGCCCAAGTTTTGATAATTTTTGCCGGGACTGTCCTGGGGAAGACGGTCTTTGGCATTGCCGGAAGAAACAAAAATTGGACTGGGTCCGGGGCAGAACCAAGCCAAGCTCTAAACATGAAAAAGATAGAGAATATTGTAAGGTTTCCAAATTGACCTAGAACACTGAAATTGGAGATCGGGAACTAGAGTTATAATTTTTTTAAGTTGGACCCATAACTGGCCAGCTGAATCTTACCCTAGATAGGGTTGGTTGAATAAAGATCTAGAAAACCTCTTTTTAAATTTGGGGGAGGCCCGAGGCTGCCCTACACTGAATGTGGACTGACTATGGGCTACTTTTGGACTCAGGTGCGGAATAGTGAACCCTCATTAGAGTAACCGAGCCCGTAAATTGTACGGTACTCAGGTAACAGTCATGCCCTAACCTTTCCCCTGTGTTACTGAAATTATGGAAGTTTTGGGAGTTCTTGTATTGATTCCTTGGCATTCTTTTCCAAAAAGAATGTTCGCTGATGTGAAATTTATAAAGGATTCCTTGGTCGGAACTGAATGCTGTGTTTGTTCTGGAAGTTAGAAACCTCCATATTGTAAAAGTTAAAACTTACTGTTGTAAGAGTTAAAACTTACTGTGATTGTATTTGAAGCTCTGTTTCTGCATTTTGATTTCTGTTGGGAAAAGCATTTAAATCTGAATGAAACTGAATGTGTCAAGTTGGTATCCATTAACTGAAAGGAACTAAATAGGGTGAGTTAAATCGATTGGAACTGATTGAAGGCCATAGCCTTCCCTGGGTAATAGGTGCATGCATGTGGGCGGCCACGTACTCAGCCGAGACGTGGGCCAGGTTATCGGTAACCACCCATGATGATGGTAGGCCAGGAAAGTTAAGCGGTAACCGCCTGAGGAGCGGCAGGCTAGGAAAGAGTTGAACGGCTGCGCTATGTTAGAGCGCAGGCCATGAGACCCACTGGGGTCGCTCACCCAAGACTTATCTGAAACTGAACATTTTGTATGGAACTGCGGAAGTGTGATTCTGAACTTGATTTAGTTTCAGGAAGATGGTGATAATGGGTTGTGTACCTTGAAACGTGATGTTGTTTTTCCCCCACTCCCTAAAATGTTTTCAAAATGAATTTGTATGTGTCTTTGACTGTTGGGGGTGAATGTTACTGAGTTTATCTCACTATTATAAAATGTTTTGTTTTCAGGAGATTTAGCTATTCTTGGGACTGGGGACAGGAGAGTAGAGCGAGGCTCGAATGCCGGTTGTGCCTAAAAAGGATTTTAGAAGTTGTAATAGAACCTAGATGGTTTAATTATGATATTCAAGTTCTGTGTTAAAATTCTTGGACCCATGTATGGTGGGCTTCGTTTCGTGAAGACTTTGTTTTTAAATGTCAGATATGATATCTAGCTTGGTATTTCCAAGAAGGGAATACAGCGGTAACACCCCGTTAGGAGTTCCTGCTGCCATTCAGGTTAAATCAGTAGTAATTAAAGAATTAGAAATCTGGGGGTGTTACAAAGTGGTATCAGAGCCCAGGTTAACTGACCTGAAGGCTCGCCTAAAGGATAAAGAGAATAATATTAGTTAATAACCCTAAAACAGGTAGACATAAGGACTGCTCGGAGTGTGAGTGTAGGTTGGGAAGGGAATATACTTATATATATGTTACCTTTTTGTATTTATATATATATATATATATATATATATATATATATATATCTGATTTGGGCCTACTAATGTCTAGGATGAATGCGGCCCGTCATTGTGGGTGTATGGGACGACCTTGTCACCACCGGAGGTTGGAGAAGATTCCCGGGGCCAGTTTTGAGAGTCACTTGGAGCGAGTGGAGATTTTTCTTTTTGGAAGACTAGCTGAGGTTCCTGATGATTATTTGAGGTTCGACCACAACCAAGCCCTATTCTTCCTTTTAACTCTTTGGGGAGACCCCTTGTGGCGTTATAGAGTCAATGAGTTTCACCCTGAGGCGAGAGCATTTATGGTTGCTGGGGATTGTTGTTTATGTAATTGGCAGCCTATACACTTCAACCTGAATGAGCTAGTGGACTACCTCATCGATATAGGTCCTTATGACGAACCCCCCACCCCTGCCTCTAGCGATGCCAACCCGCCACCACCTGTAGAGGAGGATACTGATGAGGGGGAAGACCTAGAGGGAGACCCCATGGGAGAGGAAGACCATGAGGAAGACCCCATGGAAGAGGAAGACCCCGAGGAAGATCCTGAAGAATACCCTGAAGAAGACCCTGAAGAAAATCCTGAGGGAAATTCTGAGGCCAGTGAGGGGCAACTTATGGGCAGTGAGGACCTAGGGGAAGATCAGAGAGATGAAGAAGGGAATCACCTTGTGCAGGATGAGCACTCCAGCCACTTGGAAGACTTAGGAGCAAATGAGGCTGGGTTGACCCGCTGGGAGCGGGGTAGATGTGGTCGGATGTGTAGAGGCACTTGTAGACTAGATGCCTCCAGTCAGTAAAGGCTAGAAGCATTAGGAAGTTGTTTTATTTCTTTTTAGGACAGCATTAGTAATAATTTTCTTTAAATTGTTACTAGCCATTGTGGCTATTTGAGTTAAAAAGTTGTGCTGTAATAAAAGGGGCTAATAGGAACCCTTGTGAAATTGAGAATTTATGCAATAAAAAGTGTTCTTGGATTATTTGAAAATATTTGTGCACCTTGTTGTGAAATATGTGAAATATATGGATGATATATCTGTGTGCCTGTATGATATAAACCTTCTGAGTTTGTGATGTAATGGATGCACCACCTAAATGTGGTGGTTCGTATTGTGAACGAATCTTTAAGAAAGTTGTGGTAATATGCACTGGCATGCTTTATATTCCTGGAACCTAGTGAGTTATAAGATGTGAACTATTAGGGAAGGAACTGAACCCGAATTGTTTTTCTCGACCAGGATGGCGGGAAACAACACCAACAACCATAATGAAGAGTCTCAGATGGGGCCCCACCCGGTGACGAGGGTCCCTATGACCCAGGACAAACCTATGGCAGCCTTTAGGGAGCGATTGCAGGCCCTGCACCCCCGGAACGGGAATGGGTCTCGTAGCCAGATCGATGAAACAAATCCACCCACGGGAGTCGAACTCACCAATTTGTTACTGTTAGAGATGCTGCAGAAGCAAGGGGAGCAACTGCAGCTCCAGAATGAACAAATCCATAGGTTAATGGAGGGTATGGAGAAAAGGGCGAAAGAAGATAACTCCCATATGTTCAAGAGATTTGCAAGTTATCACCCATCAGTTTACGATGGTACCCCTGACCTCAAAACTTTCGAAGACTGGATTAGGGGGATGGAGAAGCTGTTCGATGCACTGCAGTGCCCTGAGGAGTGGAAGGTAGGATTTGCAGTATTCTACCTAAAGGATAAAGTCGACCTTTGGTGGGCTACAGTACAGGAAAGACAACACGAGCCTGGGTTTGGGTGGGGTAAGTTTAAGGAGATGATTAAGGACCATTTCTACCCCACCTCCCTTCAGAAGGCTAAGGAGAACGCATTCATGCAATTACAACAGGGGAGCATGAGCGTTCTCGAGTACGCCTCCAAATTCATGGAGTTGCCACGTTTCGCCCCAGCCTTCGTAGCTGATGAGAGGTTGAAGATGAATAGGTTTGAGGCCGGACTCAACCGAACTATCAAAGAACGTATGTCAGTGCGGCAGTATGCCTCCTACGTTGAACTGTACGACACTGCGATCAACGTAGAAAGAGCAATGAAGGAGCGCAGTCAATATTTCCATGAGCAGAGGGGCACCAAGAGGAAAGGAGATAATCGGGGAACCTTCCAGACGCAGGAGTAGAACCGTAGACCCGCTGGGGGACAGCACTCCGGCAGTTTCAATCGAGGGGGCCAGTATCCCAACACACGACCCAAGGTAACCTGCCACGCTTGCGGGAAACCAGGACATTTCGTCAGGGAGTGTCGAATAGTGAAGAGATGCTTCCGCTGTGGAAGCCATCAACACCAAGTGCGAGATTGCCCGTTTCCTCCACCGCCTCCCGGGCAAGGACAAAGACAGAGTCAGGGACAGAGGCAGAACCAAGGGTATGAGCAGCGGCCCCAATCCTCGTACCAAAGTAGGGGAGGGAAGACGGCCTACTCCAACCAACAGAGTCGGGCACCCCAGTCAGCTCAGTCCCAACCCTCCAACCAACCACCCCGAAACAATGGGGGCCGAGTGTACGTGATGCGAAAAGAGGAAGTAGAGGATGCTCCTAATGTTGTAACAGGTACCTTCTCTCTCCTAACTCAACTAGTAGATGTGTTATTTGATTTGGGTGCCACGCACTCGTTTATTTCCGTTAGACTGGTTGAGACATTAGGGCTCACCCCCACTCGTAGATCTTCATTACTATCTGTGACCCTCCCGGATGGGAAGACTGTATCGTGTGAGGAGTTATACGAGGGATGCCGCCTTAGAATGTATGACTGTGAATTCCTGGCGGATCTATATAAGTTTGAGTTAACGGATTTTGGGGTTACTTTGGGGATGGACTGGTTGGCTAAGTACCAGGCTCAGATAGACTGCTCGAAACAAAAAGTTTCCCTGAAAGGGCCCAACGGGGAGAAGATAGTGCATAGGGGTCAGAGTCCTAGAATGGGAGTGAAATTAGTATCAGCAATGGAAGCTCGTAAGTTGTTGGGTAAAGGATGTGAGGGATTTCTATGTCATGTGGTGAATACTGAGGATGCCAAGCCCTCCTTGGAGGACATCCCTGTAGTGAGAGAATTCCCAGATGTGTTTCCCGATGAAATCCCTGGCATGCCACCTCTTAAGGAGGTGGAGTTCTGTATTGACCTCACCCTTGGAGCCACCCCCGTTTCTAAGGCACCCTACCGGATGGCACCAGCTGAACTTAAGGAATTGAAGACCCAGTTGGAAGAACTCTTAAAGAAAGGCTATATCCGACCTAGCACATCTCCATGGGGAGCACCGGTTTTATTTGTGAAGAAGAAGGATGGGACGCTGAGGTTGTATATTGACTATCGGGAATTGAATAAGATAACGGTGAAGAACCGTTATCCTCTACCCAGAATAGATGATTTATTCGATCAACTGCGAGGCGCAGGAACCTTTTCCAAGATAGACCTCCGTTCGGGGTACCATCAACTCCGAATTAAGGATGAGGACATATCCAAAACCGCTTTTCGTACCCGATACGACCACTATGAATTCGTAGTGATGCCCTTTGGTCTCACTAATGCCCCAGCAACATTTATGGACCTGATGAATAGGGTCTTTAAGCCCTATTTGGATAGGTTTGTGGTGGTTTTTATTGACGATATCTTGATTTACTCGAAAACCCCAGATGAACACACCCACCACTTACGGGTAGCCCTGGATGTGTTAAGGAGGAATGAGTTATATGCTAAGTTCTCAAAATGTAAATTTTGGTTGAAGAAGGTAGCTTTTCTAGAACACGTAGTGTCTAGTGAGAGAGTATCGGTGGATCCACAAAAGATTGAGGCAGTGGCCAATTGGCCTAGACCTAAAAACCCGACAGAAGTAAGGAGTTTCTTGGTTTTGGCGGGATATTACCGCCGGTTTGTCCAAAACTTTTCGAAAATTGCGACCCCGCTTACCAATCTGACCAGAAAGGTCACCAAGTATGAGTGGACGGAAAGTTGTGAAAGAGCCTTCCAGGAGTTTAAGAAGAGCCTTACGAGTGCACCAATACTGGCTCTACCTACTGCGGAGCAGGACTTCGTGGTGTATAGTGATGCTTCCAGGAATGGATTGGGGTGTGTGTTAATGCAAGATGGACGAGTGATACACGACAGCTGAAGACACATGAGCGAAACTACCCGACTCACGACCTGGAGTTAGTCGCGGTCGTGTTTGCTCTCAAAATCTGGAGACATTACCTATACGGGATTCGTTGTGAAGTATTCACCGACCACCAGAGTCTGAAATATCTCTTCTCGCAAAAGGATCTGAATCTGACACAGACAAGGTGGCTGGAGTTCCTAAAGGACTATAACGTCCATTTTCAATATCACCCTGGAAAGGCCAATGTAGTAGCGGATGCGTTGAGTCGCAGGCCATACCCAACGCTGAGTTGTGTAATAGCGCTTCCAGAAGGGTTATGTTGAGAATTTAGAAAGTTGGAACTTAATGTGATTACGCCAGAGGTTAGACCTATGCTTTGCACCCTGGAGGCCCAACCAACTCTCATAGAGGAGATCCGACTAGCCCAAACCACGGACCCTCAACTGGAGCGGATAAGAGAAGAGATATTGGTGGGAAAAGCACCTGGATTCGTAATCCACGAGGATGGGGCCATACGATTCCATAATCGTGTGTGTGTCCCAGCTGTAGAGGCACTCAAGAAGAAGATCCTAGATGAAGGACACAATACCCCGCACTCGGTACACCCTGGGGGAAATAAGCTGTATAAGGATCTACAACAAACGTTCTGGTGGAGTAACATGAAACCAGAAGTGGCTGATTATGTGGCAAAGTGTCTGACCTGCCAGCAAGTGAAAATAGAGCACCAAAGACCGACGGGACTCTTACAGCCATTAGATGTCCCTGAGTGGAAATGGGACTCTGTGTCTATGGATTTTGTCATGGGGTTACCATTGACCCAAAGGAAGCACAATGCGATTTGGGTTATAGTGGACCGACTCACGAAGTCGGCACACTTCATAGCCATGAGGAACACGTGGACCCTAGATCAGTTAGCTCGAGCCTCCCTCGAGGAGATAGTACGGCTACACGGAGTACCCAGCTCCATAGTGTCGGATCGAGATACCCGATTCCAATCGAGATTTTGGCAGAAGCTGCAGGAAGCGTTTGGAACGTTGTTACGTTTTAGTACTGCCTTTCACCCTGCAACTGACGGGCAGACCGAGCGTACTATCCAAACCTTGGAAGATATGCTATGGGCTTGCGCCCTGGACTCTAAGAGCGCGTGGGACCAACAACTGGTACTAATTGAGTTTTCTTACAACAATAGCTACCACGCGAGTATTGGCATGGCCCCGTATGAGGCCCTATATGGGAGAAAATGTAGGACTCCGCTTTGTTGGCAAGAGATTGATGAGGCCTTGACCATCGGGCCAGAGTTAATCCAGGCCACCGCCGACAAGGTAAGAGTGATTCAGGAACGAATGAAAGCCGCCCAGAGCAGCCAGAAGAGTTATGCGGATCGGAGGCGTAGACCCCTTGAGTTCCAGGTAGGAGACCAGGTATTTCTTCGCGTTTCCCCAACCAGGGGAGTCGCGAGGTTTGGAAAGGCAGGAAAGCTTAACCCAAGGTATATCGGGCCGTATTCGGTCAAACAGCGAATCGGGGAGGTGGCTTACCGACTAGAACTGCCGGCTGAGCTTCAGAGAATACATAATGTGTTCCATGTGTCGCAATTGCGGAAGTACATTCCAGATCCCTCACACGTCATCGAACCTGATCCTATACAACTCCAAGAAAACTTGTCATATGAAGAGCAACCCATACGGATCCTAGACCGACGGGAAAAGTATCGCCGGAAAAAGACGGTGCCCTTAGTAAAGGTCCTCTGGGCCAACCATGAATCGTCGGAAGCCACCTGGGAGCTAGAACAGGAAATGCGAGGTAAATATCCCCATCTTTTTCCATAGTCAGGTATGTATCAGTTTCGGGGACGAAGCCTCCTAAGTGGGGTAGCATGTAAGACCTCAGGAATTAAGGATGTATTGGTGATGTGTCGCAGCATAATGAAGTTTCGAGGGCGAAACTTTTCTTAAGTGGGGTAGTATGTAAAACCCTGAAAATTCGATTTGGAATTCTTGCCCAGTTGGACCGACCTATGTCAAGTCAACCCAAGTCAGTGTCAATTAACTCTCGTGAAATTCTTTCAATAAAGTTCTTGATATATTTTGGGAAGTATTAAAGTTTCCAAAATTTTTCCTTTCCGATTTTTTTGTAAAACTCCTAATGTCATTGTTATTATCTTATTATTATATTATGAATATTATTTCACTCTACTATTAATATTATCGTTTCATTATTATTTTATCTGTTTTGACGTATGCAAATTCTACTATTTTATTGATATTATCCTATTATTCCTTTTATCATCTTATCATTATCTTTTATTATCCTTTTATCATCTTATCATTATCCTATTAGTTTATTATCCACAAAAAGAAAAAAAAATCCAAACCCTAACCCCCCCCCTTGCTGCCACCACTTGTGTAAAAAAAAAAAAAATTTGAAAGTTGTTTTTCCCCCCTTTTCTTTTCTTTTAACCACCCATTTCCCCACTTTCTCCCCCCTCTCACGTCACTCTCTCTCTCCCTCCCTCTCCCTTTCTCTCTCTACTCGCCCCCTTTCTCTCTCTACTCGCCCCACTGCCGGCCACCCCGCCAGCCGCCCACTGTGCCGCCACAAGCCACCCACAATTCCCTCCTACTCTCTTCCTTGTATTGGTAAGAAAAGGTTAAGTGATGCATGGATTCATGCACACCATGCATCCAAAACCCCCACTTTTAACTCTCCTTTATTTTTGCAATTTTATGACCTTATGAATGAAAGTTTTAATATAATTTTCATTATATTTTCTCAGCGCTTTCGACGTTGAATTTGAACGAAGATAGAATTTCCGTCGACCTAGATCCAGTTTTGATCAAAGGTACTTGCAATGATGTTATTATGTAGTTTCATTTTTTTTTTTAGTCTCAATAAAGATGGGTTATTTTGGCATGGTTGGGTCTAGGCGAGAGTTAAGGGATATTAACGGTGTGGGCGTATTTTTGGGAACCCGAAACGAGCGAAAATCATGCAAAAAAAAGTCGAATAATCTGGACAGAATTCATACTGTTTTGATGCAACTTTGAAAATTCCGAATAATTATTCTAGTTGTCCAAAAATTATGAAATTTTAGATGTGAAGATTACGTGGGTTTTTGAATTGGATGAATTAGAGTTAAATTGAGGGAGTTATAGCCAAAATACCAAGCCCTGTCAAATCTGGAAACTGCAGGCACAGGGTGCGGTTTTTGAATTTTTAGACTTGGTTATGCTGTGAATTTGTGGAAGTTCTAAACATGAAAGTTTTAGTAAACAAATTATCTTTCTAGATTTGGTAGAGCATAATTTTTGGAAGTCGGAAGAAAAAGTTATGAGGATGAGAAGTTAGGAGTAAAAATCTGGGTGAAAGTCTGGGGAACAGAATCTGGACTGTTTTGCGTTCAAGTTAGAAAAATTCCCTAGGCTAGTACTGGTGGCCAAAAATTGTGAAATTTACTGGGTAGGAGCATTTGATGTGTCAAATAATGCCATTTTGGAATTGGTCGTTTAGAGTAGCGTAGCCCGAGTTTTGATAATTTTTGCCGGGACTGTCCTGGGGAAGATGGTCTTTAGCATTGCCGGAAGAAACAAAACATTAGACTGGGTTCGGGGTAGAACCAAGCCAAGATCTAAACATGAAAATGATAGAGGATATTGTAAGGTTTCCAGATTAACCTAGAACACTGAAATTGGAGATCGGGAACTAGAGTTATAATTTTTTTAAATTGGACTATAACTGGCCAGCCGAACCTTACCCTAGATAGGGTTGGTGAACAAAGATCTAGAAAACTCCTTTTAAATTTGGGGGAGGCCCAGGGGCTGCCCTACACTGAATGTGGACTGACTATGGGCTACTTTGTGGACCAGGTGCGGAACAGTGAACCTCATTAGAGTAACCGAGCCCGTAAATTATATGGTATCAGGTAACAGTCATGCCCTAACTTTTCCCCTGTGTTACTGAAATTATGGAAGTTTTGGGAGTTCTTGTATTGATTCCTTGGCATTCCTTTCAAAAGATGTTCGCTGATGTGAAATTTATAAAGGATTCCTTTGGTCGGAACTGAATGCTGTGTTTGTTCTGGAAGTTGGAAACCTCCATATTGTAAAAGTTAAAACTTACTGTGTTAAAAGTTGAAACTTACTGTGATTGTATTTGAAGCTCTTTTCTGCATTCTGATTTCTGTTGGGAAAAGTATTTAAATCTGAATGAAACTGAATGTGTCAAGTTGGTATCCCTTAACTGAAAGGAACTAAATAGGGTGAGTTAAATCGATTGGAACTGATTGAAGGCCATAGCCTTCCCCGGGTAATAGGTGCATGCATGTGAGCGGCCACGTACTCAGTCGAGACGTGGGCCAGGTTATCGGTAACTACCCATGATGGTGGTAGGCCAGGAAAGTTAAGCGGTAACCCGCCTGAGGAGCGGTAGGCTAGGAAAGAGTTGAACGGCTGCGCTATGTTAGAGCGCAGGCCATGAGACCCACTGGGGTCGCTCACCTAAGACTTATCTGAAACTGAATTTTGTATGGAAACTATGGAAGTGTGATTCTGAACTTGATTTAGTTTAACGAAGATGGTGATAATGGGTTGTGTACCTGAAACGTGTAATGTTGTTTTTCCCCCTTCCCTAAATGCTTTCAAAATGAATTTGTACGTGTCTTTGACTGTTGGGGGTGAATGTTACTGAGTTTATCTCACTATTATAAAATGTTTTATTTTCAGGGGATTTAGCTGTTCTTGGGACTGGGGACAGGAGAGTAGAGCGAGGCTCGAACGGTTGTGGCTTAAAAAGGATTTTAGAAGTTGTAATAGAACCTAGATGGTTTAATTATGATGCTCAAGTTCTGTGTTAAAATTCTTGGACCCATGTATGGTGGACTTCGTTCGTGAAGACTTTGTTTTAAATGTCAGATATGATATCCAGCCTGGTATTTCCAAGAAGGGAATACGGCGATAGAAGTTCCTGCTGCCATTAGGTTAAATCAGTAGTAATTAAAGAATTAGAAATCTGGGGGTGTTACAGTTTAGTTCTAGCTTAGAGGTTTGAAATGTAAGAGGGTAGCATCTTCGTGTGACTTTCAGGCAATTCTAGCCTCCAAAGGTCTGTTAAGTACATGCAATTGCAATAAAGACTCTACACTGCCCACTAACTCATTATTAGTATGGTAAGGCACATTATGAAATACAAACTGATCCAAACCTTGAGTAAGTATAGTTAACAATTCACCATCATGAGACAGTTCATAAACATCTTGGAAACAATTCATCAATCGCATCAAGTGCACACAGATAGTTCACATCTGTAGGAAATCTCATAACATCAAAAATACTGAATTTAATAATTTCACCATCAAAATTCCATAGTTAGTGTCCTGCATGCACATCTATTTTATGCTAAATATTTTAAGAAAGGTCTACCAAGCAAATATGGAAACATCATGGCATGATCACCCATGTCCAATATATAAAAGTCAGCAGGAAAAACAAGCTTCTTGACTCGGACTAAAAACATCTTCTAAAACTCCATCTGGGTATGCATTACTCCTATAAGCTAACTAAATAATTAAATCAGTTTTCTTAACTCTCCTAAGTGTAGTTGTTATAAATGGACCTAGGCGTCACATAATGGAAGCTTTTAAATCAAGTATAGCCTTATCAAAGGAGAGGTTTTCAGTTTTACAAGGAATAGAGAATACACCTGAGTCCTTACATTTAGGGGAAGCTTCTTTGGAAAACAGCAGACACGTTTTCCCCACACTTACCTTTTCGTTCCCTTTTAATTTACATTGTGTAGTACAAAGCTCTTTAAGGAACTTAGCATAACCAGGCACCTGCTTTATGGCATCTAGGAGAGGAATGCTGATCTCTACCTTCCTAAATGTTTCTAAGATTTCTTGGTTTGCCTCATCTATCTTAGAGGTTTTCCCTGCCAGTCTGCGAGGAAAAAGTGGTAATGGCTTGTAAAGTTCCTTATCCTCACCTACTTCTTTAACATTAGAGGTCGTGTCGTAGTCTTGGTTAAGTTCAGGTTTGTTGACCTCTGTTTCATGCTCTACCTCTCTATTCTTCCTAGGTTCCTTTAACTCTTTCTCCCTCCTAAGTGTCATGGCACTCATATTTTTCTTCGAGTTCTGGAATAGTTTAGGTGGAAACCTATACTGTATTGGGCCTGAAGGTTGCTAACTATGGTATCAGTAGCAGTCTATCTCTCCTGGACCTATTTAAGAGTCATCTCTATGTTTTGAGGACTTAGTGTCGATCTCTTTTTTCTGGTCATCCATCTTTTTTATAACTTGCTCTAAAAGAAAATTTGTTCTATTCTGAGCAGATGGTTAATGTGATGGTTGGTCAAAGCCTGAGGGGTTGTTCCTAGCCCCATACCTAAGATTAGGATCTCTCAATCCTTCATTATAAGTGTTGGAGTAGGGGTCATACTTCCTTTGGCCTTGATTAGAAATCATTACATTCACATCACCTCCTTGAAGTGTAGGGCACACATCAGTAGCATGTCCCTCTAAACAGTAAATACCACATACCACTGTGAACTCCTCCAGTGACGAGTTGTTGAGCATAGCAATGATCTTAGACAACTGGGTCTCTAGAGATGGACTGAACTAAGCTCATTTATCTTCCTAAACTGGGGTTTCCCTAATTCCAAATTGTTGAGTATTTTGAGCCATGATATTAAACAGTTTCCTAGCCTGAGCTGGAGTCTTATTAACCAAAGCCCCCCACTAGCAGCATCCACCATATTTCTATCTATAGAATAAACTTTCATAGAAATTTTGAATTAATAATTATTCAGAAATTTGGAGTTGGGGACAACTAGCATATAATTTATAAAACGTTTCCAATACTCATGGAAAGTTTCCCCATTCATTTGTTTAATTCCATATATTTCCTTTCTAATGGATCCAATTCTAGATGCGAGGAAATTTTTTTTCTAAAAATGCTTTATGAACTTGGGGCCATGTAGTCAATGTTGCAGGGGGTAAATAATATAGCCAGTCTTTAGCCTTATCCTGAAGGGAGAAAGGAAAGGTTCTCAGCCTAATTTGGTCCTGGGTGATACCCTCAGGTGCATAGTCGAACATGTAATAATAAACTCATTAATATGGGATATGGATCCTCACCAAGTAATCCATGAAACTTAGGTATTAAGTTTAAAAATCAGAGTTCAATTTCAGTAGTCGGTCCAATACAGGATAAGTAATAGACAAATGTTGAGTTTCCAAATTAGTTACAGCAAATTCACGTAAAGTAGCCATCTCAACTTAAAAAACTTTACAACTACTGATTCGGAGCTTACAGATCAGAATCACTTACTTTACTTTCAAACACATCAAACGTATGCTTCTTTTCTCTTCGATCATACGATGACTCTTAATCTCACAAGCTAAAGCAACTATAAAATTAAAATACTAGAGTTAAACAAAACAATAAAAGTAGTAAAATTAAATAGAAGCAAACTAAAGATTTTATTCTGTTTCTCTAGCAACGGCACCAAAATTTGTAAAGCTTGTCGTACAGTTACAAATTAAACAACTACCTTGATTTATAAATAAGATTTATAGCATGGGAAAATAGGGATCAATCCCACAAGGAAAGATTGATAATAAAGCTAGTTTAATTCAATTAACTTTTACTCTAATTATTTTACTTTCTCTTTATTTTACTAAAACAAATCAAATTAAATAAGTGAAAAATTGGGAAAAATTACTTAATATTACCCTTAAATATTCTGAATTTATTCTGAAAATAAAAATAGCAAACAGCTATCCTAAATATTCTGAAAAAATAAAAACTAGAAATAATCACACAATATTAGACTGGAAAATTAAAACAGAAAATAACAAGCAGAAAATTAATATTAAAATTACATAAAGTAATCTAAATCAATATTCTGCAAGTTTATAACTTTATATCTCCAAAATTATTTGTAATTAAATTTAGAAAAAAAATAGGAAAATTAATAACAAAAATTAAAATAGAAAATGAAATCTGAAATTAGAGAAATAACAAACTGCACTAATATAAATAAGAAAATAAATAACAAAAGTACCCAAATTTTAGAATATAATTTTCCAGGACTTAATAAAACCCAAAAAAACAAAAATTAAAAATTTAAAACTTAATTTTCGGGATTATTAAAGTAAAAAACCTGCACGTATTTCATTCATGAAATAATTCTGAAAAATTATCAAATAATTTTCAAAAATTTGAAATTAAATATAAGCAAATTAAGTACTTTCTAAATCCTAAACGGATAAAACACAAAAAAACACAAAAGGACCTATTTTAACCTAATTTTAACAAATCGGTGAAAAAATAGCAACAATAGAATAGAAAATAAATTTGAAAATTATAATCACACTAAAAATCAAAATCTAACTGATCTAATATCACCAAAGACACTCCTAAAAGACTACTCTTTTGAGGTGGGTAAATGAAATTTATATTAAAGCTTTTAAATTGCAGAATTAAAATTTGAAAACTAGAGAAAATTAACTAAAAAGTAAGAAATAATTATCGACGATAGCAAATTTATGAAAAACTACTTAGCATAATCTATATCCACCATAAAAAATTAATATTTATTATCAATACACAAATCGATTTATCCATGAGTTAGACAACAGAAGACACCACTAGGGATCTTCCCCGTTTTTCCTTATTTTAAGTCCAGCTTAATCTAAATGCTACTAGTTTTGATAACCCTAGCACCAACGCAAGAATTTAATCAAACTAAAATATTAAGTATTAGAAAAACATCATCTAAAACTTATAACAATTTACCAGTAAATTGATTTAACAAAGATCTGTAATGATTACCTAATTAAAAGATATGGGTTTGAGTCATCCATGATTAATTAGGGTGATACTTATACTTAAAATGACTATAACTTTTACGTACTAAAACCTTTTAAACCATCATATGAATTCGTATTAAACTAGCTAGCATGCATTCTAATTAGTATAACGTGAATATCATAAACGATAAATACTAATCGTTATAGAATCATGAATAAAAATTAACTAGATAATAAAGCATAACACTTGTTTCAAAATAATTAATTTAGCATGGTTTCAAATAGATTATACTAAATACAAGAAAATTGCTCACTCATATTAAAAATAAGATCCTAACAATAACCAAAGATTTCAGCTTAACACTAAACTAAATTTTTAAAAAAATTAAAAAAATGAGAAGAATACTACTTAGCGTGAGATGATGATGATGATCGATGATGATGATGAAGTGTGAGGTGATGAGGGGCGATGATAGATATGATGGTGGTGATGGTATTTGGTGATGGTGGCGGTTTGACGTGAAGTTGAGGGTGATTGGGGTGATGATATGTGTGAGGAAGAATTGGATGGTAGGCGTAAATATATGATGGGTAGGCCGATATGGGATGAAGCCTGGTGATGAGTGCATGTGATTGGAGGACGCTGAGTTGTGATATTGGTCGTGAAAGAGGAGGCTGCGCTGTGTGAGTGTGGGGATGATGCCGTGAAGATAGGTTATGATTTTACGATGGGTGAAATTTTTGTAGTATAATATTGTTAGGGTTTCTTTTCTTGTAGAATATCTTCTTTTCCAAATCTTCTAAATTCTCTTTAAACTAGGAGTAGTGATCTTGTAACCCTAGCTCAAATAAATCATTATGAAAATAATGTTTTTCCAGAAATCGTTATTTTCTTGGACTGACTTGATGAATTTGCTTGTAAAATCTTTCAGTAAATAAAACCCAAACTTTGACGTCTTCTCCTCTCCTCTTCTTTATTAATACTTAACCTAAAACATATATAAAATAAAATAAATTAGATAAAATAATATATATTATAATTAAAAAATTATTAAAACATTGCATGATTTATGACTAACAACAATATATACACACACACACACACACACACACACACACACACACACACACACATTGTACATATACATATTATATATACATACAACACACACACACACATACATACATACATACATATACATACAACATATATATATATATATATATATATATATATATATATATATATATATATATATATATATATATATATATATATATATATGCACTAGGATGAATCTCTTGCTTCATACAAATTTTATTACTGTTTATTTAATAATAATGAAATGAAAATAATTATCATTACTTACATCTAAAAATATAAATACACAATAATTATTGAAGCAAATAAAAATTTTAAAACAAAATATCAATGAAATTATGATAATTAATTGATTTAAACATTAGTGTTTCACATAGTATTTTCAATATTGTTGGGTTATGATTTAAATATTAGATTTTGCATAAATTCTAATAAAATAGTAACATAAGAAATGAACCTATAATCTATATTAAATTGAAGTATGAATTATGACTTTCATTTTGACCATGCAATTCATGTCTTTGTATTACTGAAAAAATATGCATAAATAATTTATGAAATTATAGATAATGGAAAAAAAACTTGCTAATCAAAATTTTGTATTATCATTACACACACTTTGTTTTTAAAAAATATTATGTTTTCTAATAAATTTTATTTAAATTTTATTTTTTGGTGGGATGATTGCAAAAATAATGAAGTGCAAGAATTTTGCTCTGGAGGTTATTTGAATTTCTAGTTAAATAATAGTCAATGATTCTTTTAAATACATTGTCTTGGTACACATTTTGATGGTCAAATTGAGTGATAAGTTTTAAAGTGAGTGTACTGATTTGCAGAAGATTTTTAAAG
>JAKOGI010000989.1:297500-305000 GCA_029747015.1 Carnegiea gigantea
AGAATGAGAAGGCTTACTTCTATAGAAATCTTCTGCAGAGAAGGACAGTTACAATGCCTGAAGAAGCAGTAGACATCCGTATTGAAGAGCCCAAACAGTGGGCTGTTAACAAGCTGCAGTTCCTGCAGATTCCAGAACTTCACCCGAAAGTCCTTGATCAAACTTGGCTGCAAAAATTCAAGCCACGTTACCGTCTCAAATTAAGTATTTCCAAATTCCAATTAGAAGAAAACATTAAATTGCTGATCAGAACCCAGAACGTTACCACAAGGTGTCCCAGATACAAGGTCAGAGCTCTGACATGAGCAAGTTCTGTCAGAACCTTCATGAATATATACAGGACTCCGCCGAACTCATCGCCTCGAGTTCCAATAAACACCTCCTCCAAGGATGCCATATTTTCCAGGTCACAACAATCCAGATGTCCAGCACTAATGAGCAGGGACCGGATTTTCGGCCCTGAAATCTGAAGAGCCGAGGCATTGTAACACTCATATACTGTCAGCCTCTTAAGCTGGGTAGCAGTCAGAATTCTGATTTTGCTCAAAGACCCAATTTCCTTGAGAACCAGAACCTCAAGTAGAAGGCAGGTACTGAGCAGGCTCTCAAGCATATCGTCTGTGACATGAACTTCTCTGAGGCATAGTGTTTGAAGGCCACTAAAACCGGCATACTTTTCCGGGAGAGCTAAAATACACCTGCTCAGCTGTACAGTTGTGAGTGATCTGCAGTCGAAAAGGAAGCTTGGCAGTTCGAGCGCTTCCTCCCTATTCACAATATGGGTGCGAATTAAGAAGTGGTGATGAATATGCTTGCAAAAATCCAAGTCAAGTTCTCTGATTCTCCTTGAGATGGCAAATTTGATCCAATTTATCGCACTTGATTTATGCTGCTCATTCCTTGGGCTGAACAGCAGCTTAAACTTGTCAATGTTGTCAGAGTTATTGACACTGAGGATTTTGCACAGGTTTTCAGCAAACTGGTTGGGTGTCTGGCTCTTTGAGAAATCTTCTCCAAAGTCTAAGTTGTTGGCGTATGCAAGGTGCTCGGCAGAAATCTCTCTCCATCTCTTTGACACAGATGATGCTGTTATCACGGATTTAGTTGGGACAAGAGACAGGATTAGATGGACAATGGCATCGGGCAGATTGCTAATCATGTCCTCTGCTTCTTCGTCCTCCTCCATTTGGACGTCGTCCTTGACGTTTCGGGAAGATGGCTGAATTGGATGGTCTCTGAAACTTCCGATAAGAATCCTCAAGGATTGTCCCCAGAGAGAGTAATTTATATAGGTGATGAGTAGGAATGCTAGATGGGGCTCATTCTAGATCACGTCTGCCTGTTCTCCAAGGAATCTTGTAAGGTTGAGTGTCCATGAAGCTCTAATTTCATTGGTTGACACATAATATAAAATCACAGGGAAATGTTCATAATTCATAGATTAGGTGTGAATAATTTAGACAATAGCTGATCGATCCTAGATAAAGACACTTTCTTTTTAAAGGGATACTAATATTTTTTCCAACTATCCATAGAGGTTTAATACTGAAAACTAGAGGGAGGATGAGCTAACCTCAATAAAATAGCAATATTGAGCATTGCCAGACAATCCAAAGCATGAAATATACAATACTCATTTTGCATAACCTCAGATGCCTCCGGCATATCAAAAAATACAGGTGAACACATTGTGACGTTGTCACCGAATGCTCAAACATCCTTAAGCCACAGACTCTGATCAATGTTGGACGAGTGAATTAGGCTAGATTAGTGTCACAGAGCAACAAACAACATTTGTATGTTGCAAATGTTGGAGTATGAAAAGTGGTATTGCCCTACATTGATAAAATATAAAAATATGAAAGTGGGTGTTGTCCTACATTGATAAAATTAAATGGTTTGAGCATGTTTATAAACTTATGGATTACTCTATTCATTGTTAGTTGATTTTGGGATGGAACCTTATTTGAGCTTATATGCATGATTCGTTTGTTGAAAGCCCAATTGATATATAAAATTTTATCAGCAAATTATTACCCCGATGAGCTATGATCTTGGTTATTAGAAATGGGCATCACAAAGGATCACAGCTAAAATGAATGAGCAAAAACAAAAATTCATAGGGCTTATTCTTTCCGTGGGTAAATTCCAAAATACTAACCTCAACCCACTTCCACTATTTTAACCAAGTTCAATTTATCACATAAAAAAATTCAACCCATTTCAACCCATCTCAACTTACTTCAACCCACTTCACATTTTTACCCACCCCAATTTACCAACGAAAAGAACATGCCCATAATCATTAAGTTTATTGTATACTATGAAAATTATTGCTGCTTGTGGGTGGTTGTTGAGCTGTTGACTTAGGTATTATTATAACCTCATTATACATATACAAATGACCAGTTCTTCTGATTAGTCATCCAAAGAGCAATTAGTTCACTGATACTTAGTTTATAAAATACCGACCACGAAAGTCTAGGTCAACCATTGAGCAGGATCTCATATTCGTGCTGCTCATTTCAGGAAGAGCTTGTCCAGAGAAAATTGCAGAATACAATTTCAGAAAACGCGAAAAGTCAATTTACCTATGAACGTGCAATCAATTTAGTATCAAAGAGCGAGTCTCCTGGTTCAGATCAAAGAATAAATATATAGCACTACCAATGTGGAAGAAAGCTACTAAAGTCTTTAAAAACAGTGACACTGTTGCCGGGATCAAACCTGGGTTACCCATATGACAGGCGGGAATACTCGCCACTATCCTACAACGACTTCGATGTTGGAATGCTCAAATAATCGGTATCATTTTAGGGGCAGGAATACTGCAACGACTTTGACGTGCTATTATAGTGTGTCATCATTTGCACTTATTTCTTTTGCCAAATCCAATATTCAGAGTATGTTGTTCAAGCCATAATTAATGCTAAGAACAAAAGTCCACCAGACGAGGCTATCATAAGATAATGGCCTGTCGGCCACCCATTTACCTGATGACCTGTTCCAGTATGTTGACTTTTGTTCCAATATAATCTCATCAAATATAGAAGAGCAGGTCTCATGGAAATGATGTTGGCAGAGAAAATCGTTCTCAACCTTGGAGCAGTTACCAACGTACTTTCTGCCAAACACACGAAATTCTAGCAAGCTTATAAAATTTGTCAATTTACAAAGTGAAATCAACATGTGGTTGCACTTTAGGAGGTACTTCTGAACTTCTAATAAATGATCCTAAGAAGCACCCATCCATCTTGATCTGCTAATAAAAACGATGGACAGCAAGGGAGAAATCAAAGGGAACAGGTACCAACCAGTGTGACTATTACACAAAAAGCTCCCGCCGTTGGCAAGATCAAACCTGAGTCACCCATGTGACAGGCAGGAATACTCACCACTATACTACAACCACCTTGTTGATGAAACTTATGCAACAATACTTGGATTCCAGCTGTATTTGTAAAACATGTTGATTTCTTTACTTTAACGTATGCGTTCATGCATCCCGCCAGTAGACTGCAGCAAGCAGCTTGAAGTTGCTGAAATGCCAAATACATTCTAAAATCTAAACACAGCTAAAATATTTCTCTGTCGAGATACTGGCGGTTAGGTGTGGGTAATGGGCGTGGTTTCCACTGGGCTAAGTTGGTGAACTTTTAATATTATGTCAATAACAGGTCGTGTCAACGATGGACTAGCTCAATAACCGGCCGGCCCCTTAAGAACATGTTTGTGTCACACGAATTTATATGATGTTCTTGCTTAAGTTTACCACTAACAATTTATATATAATGATGATTATTATAAAGAGATTTTTTTATACAAGCGTTCTCAATTTTTTTATAGCTGGCTAAAAATAAGCCAACCCTAGGAGGGCCCCAACCCAGCCTATTTATTTACATGGAAAGCTCGATGTGATCTGTTTCATTAATGGATCAAGTGACCCACTTGTGCCCAATTTGCTAGTGGGCTGAGCCTAGCCCAATCTGATACATTGTTGACCCCTACTTTCAGTAAAGGAACCTTCCATCCTAGGGATGGAAATATTACCCAAACCCAAATAACCCACTTCATTAAGCACCTGAATGGGTAATGAAAATGGGTTTCAAGTGGGTGTGAGTATGAGTTTGCGTATGGGTATTGTGTTCGAAAATAGGTATGGGTATGAGTATGAGTATGAGTATGGATTCTTAGAACATGAACCCGATTGTGTCTCCGAGCTGTTTGTAAAATGCGACAAAAATATGCTAAAATCCAAAAATAAATGCTACGCATGAAAATCTAATTGTATAATGTTTATTTATGTAGAAATGAATTTTTTTTATAATTTTAATTTCTGTGGGTTTAATTGGATATGAATTTTATTAGTGTTACTTGAAGTTACTAATCAAATATAGCGTCTACGCAAATATGAGTTGAATATGGGTGGCAGTTTGCATACTCTATATGTACTCAAATAAAACTCATAAAACTGAAAAACTCGACGGGTATAGATCAGAGAATAGTCATACAAAACCCGAGGGGTATGATATGGATATGGGTATAGTTTTCAAAAATGAATATGGGTGCCGGTATGGTTCAACCCGCCTTGACCCCGCCGCGCGCCCATCCCTATTCCATCCAATGGGAAAAATTTATCCTAAAAGTTATACCTTATTTGTCAAAGGATAGAAAATTACCACAAATTTGTTTCGATTGCAGCTTCAATGACATCCACTATATTTACTTAAATGATAAAAGATCTTGATTTTGAAAAAAATTAAATATCTTTCGTTGGAGGAAAAAGGTTCCCCTGTTTAAAAAAAAATAATCTGAAAAATTTTATTAAAATAACCCAAATATCTAGAGATTTTGTATATTATAAAAAGTAAAAGCTAAGCTAGAGCCAACCTATAATCTAAGATAATTAATACCCATAGCCCTAAAGTCTAAGCTTAGCAAAGAAAAGTCTAGAGAAAATTAAAAATGGCAAAGGCTTAAGCATTTGACGATGGAAACTTGCAAAACTTGCCTATAAATACTCATTTGGGGTGCTTTGGGGATGTGAAGCGAAGAAACGTTAACGGCCTTTGACATACCTTTTCCCTCTTCGTATTGCATCTTTCATCAATTATTGTCACTTCTAATTACTACTTTAGCTGTGACACACATCAATTTAGTCACCACATTAGTACGATTCAAATTAATCCTAATCAAATAAAAAAAGAACAGTTTGTTGAACAAGCATCTCGCATTCATGTAAGATCCGGTGAAGGGCCCCACCCAAGGGGTGAATTATACGCAGCCTAACTTGACTTTGTCGGTGGCTGATTCCAAAACTCGAACCCATGACCTTTTAGTCATACGGAGACAACCTTACCGTTGCTCTAAGACTCCCTTTCTTAATCCTAATCAAATACTATAATTAAATATCCAATAGTGATATTAGAGCCAGGTCAATCCAAGCCCTCCTACCCATCCCACATTATTCATATTCACATAAATCATATCCCTCCTTCAACACGAACATTCCTCATTCAATTTTACTCCACAAAATACAATGGCCTCCCTTAACTCATCAACCTCAAACACGACATCAATTATGCCGCAAGTAATTGGGTACCCATATTTGATGGAGAAAATTATCAAATGTGGAGTATCCAAATGAGGACTCTTCTAATAGCACATGGCCTATGGGATTCGGTAGAAAATAGTTATGAAGTTCCACACCAAGATCCAAAAGAAAAGGCATCTTGGGATGAAAGCAAGCAAAAACAATATGAAGAACATCCACAGAGGGATTACAATGCCCTCTTATTGCTTTAACGAGGAGTTTCTTCAACAATATTTCGCCGAATTATGGCATCTACAACATCTAATGAGGCTTG
Source organism: Carnegiea gigantea (assembly GCA_029747015.1). NCBI lineage: Eukaryota > Viridiplantae > Streptophyta > Magnoliopsida > Caryophyllales > Cactaceae > Carnegiea > Carnegiea gigantea. The sequence continues at coordinate 303,368 of JAKOGI010000989.1, forward strand.
AAAAATTTTGAAAGAAGCATACAAGGGCACTAAAAAAGTAAATTCTGTTAAACTTCAATCTCTGTGGAAAGAATTGATACTCTATCAATGAAGAAAGGCGAAAAGATCCAAATGTTCTTCACCCGTGTCTCCAACATTGTTAATCAAATTAGAACATATGAGAACACAATTGAAGACATAAAAATTGTACAAAAAGTATTAAGATGCATTCATCGAAAGTATGATCGCATAATGGCTACAATTAAAGAATCGAAAAACCTACTCGGGATTTCTTTAACTGTATTAGTTGGATCTCTCCAAGCTCATGAGGAGAGCTGCACAGATTGACAAAACAACCACTATAGCAGAACTTTTAGGCCAAATTAAAATTCTCTTACAATGGAGAAAATAAAAATCAAAATGGCAACGATTCAAATTTCCCTCAAAAAAGGGAACATCAAATAACTGTAGTAGGGGGAGAAATAATTATAAAAATTATAGGAACCGTGAAAATGATAAATCTGGCTTATATTGCAAATTATGCAAAAAGGATAATAATAGTACTCAAAATTACTGGTTTAAATGCAAGAAATGCACTTAGCATACTTGTCATATAAAAGATTGCCGAAATCGGCAAAATGATGAAGCCAATTTTTCTGGAAAAAATGAATCCCTTGATAACGTGTTTTATTTTTGCTTGAGTACTCAACAAGAGTCTACTAAAATTTGGTATGTAGCAGGCAAAGGGACAATTGCCATTAAAACTCAAAGTGGCTCTATCAAATTTATCCAAGATGTTTAATGTGTCCGTAGCCTGGCAAAAAATTTATTAAGTGTGGGCCAATTGCTTGAAAAGAGACTATATGGTAAATTTTGATGATGATAAATGTCTTATATATGATAAGGAAAAAAATGCAACAAATCACTCCTATATCAATGACCCCCAATAGAATATTTCCTTTAAAATTACCAATAAAGCATAAAGTTGCTCTCATTTGTACTATTAATAACACTATACTATGGCATTTACGACTGGGGCATTTAACTTATAATAGCCTTAAAGTTATACAACAAAAAGAAATGGCCGTTGGCTTGCCTATAATTAATAATGAAAAGAAAATATGTGAGGGTTGTATTTTTAGAAAAATGCATAGACTACCATTCACTAAGGCCTCCTGGAGGGCCAAAGGCCCACTTCAATTAGTGCATATTGATAACTGAGGTCCATCTAGAAATCCCACCATGGAAGGACAAAGATATTTTCTATTGTTTGTGGATAATCACACACGCATGATGTGGGTATATTTCTTAGAACGGAAATCATAAGCATTCACTTATTTTCAACAATATTAAAGCCCTCATTGAAAAAAAAAAGTGGACGCAATCTAAAAATTCTCAGAAAAGATCGTAGGGGAAAATTCACCGGCCGTGAATTTAATAACTTCTATAAGAAGCATAGATTAAAAGAGAATTAATGGTGAGGCGCACACTGCAACAAAATGGCGTGGTGGAAAGAAAAAATAGAACAATTGTAGAAATGGTGTAAAGCATACTACAAGGCAAAAATTTACCTAAATAGTTTTGGGTCAAAGCCATTAACACGATAGTATATATTCTCAACAGATCCCCCTCAAATGTTGTATTAAAAAGAACA
>JAKOGI010000989.1:310000-342183 GCA_029747015.1 Carnegiea gigantea
GTTATACTTATAAGTTATAGATATGTTTCAATTGTTGGTATGAATTTATTTCATAATATTAGGCAAATGTGTTTCTTATGATGTGTATGATATGTAATTATATTCGAATCCATTTTATATTGTTATTTTTAACTTGAATTTGTTTCATTATATTTGTAATATCTTATAGATGTGTTCTATATAATTTCTTGCGATTAATATTTGGATATATGTCATGTTACAAATTATGTTACATTCGATTACGTGAATATATTTCATATCAATCACTAATTAGTAATGTTATATACAAACTACATGAGTTGTAGTAAATTTGCTAATTATTTTAGCACTTTTCCTTTACCCAAGTTAACGAATATGAATTCGTCTCATGTTTCATATTAATTATGTAATTAGCTGTATTTTATGAATTCGTTTTGTAAAATCTAAAGTTACAAAATTATGAATGTGTTCTATAATTTGCGAGTGATAATTTGAATAAGTTTCATGTTATTTATAATTATATAAATATGTTTCCTTGGGCTTTAATGACTTTCTTTTGTAACATGTTATTATTCGAATATGTTTCGCAATATAGATTCATTTTATTATATAAATATGTTTTATATAATAATCTAAATTTTATGGTTGATATGTCATTGATAGAGTTTTAAATGACATGTTAATAGTTATATAAATTTGTTTTATGTAATGGTATCACTTCACGTAAATTTGGCTTACATGATAAAGTTGAATATCTTTGTGATATTTCTAAAATGTTAATTAGTTTAACCATAATGTTCTCTATAAATTTTGTTTTATGGAAAAATGTGATAATTAAATTATAAAAACTTCTAATTCAGGTTTGCATGTGTTGATTATGAGCTTAGTAAAATTTTCGATCCTAGAGCATGAACGATGGAGTTTTTAGATAATTTGATTATTTGAAAATATGCCTAATGTCCAATTTTAAAATATGCACGTCTAGATATGTCAACTTAAATGTGGTTGATAATTTGTTTATCAATGAATAGCTTGATAGCGCTGACTATGATACAAAGTATCAGAAGATTCAATTTCTTCTGAACGAGCATGCAGCGACACTCGTTAGGTTATAGGTCTCTTAGAATGGCAAAGATGGTACTACTAGTGAGCAATATCGAGAAAACTTAAAGGCATACCAAAAATGATTCGAGACTGGATCGATCAACATGCTATACTTTGTCGTATTGCTTCAATGACGATCTAGTGAAGGAATTAAAAGTTATCCCACCATTAAGAACACGTGGGATTAACTAAGCATCAGGTTCATCCAGACTCATTTCCTCTAAAAGTTTCAGACCTAAGGGTAGTATTGCCAAAGTGAAAAAAGCTAAAGGAAAGAAAGAGATGTATATAGCACATGTGCAGTGCTATAAATGTGGAAATAAGAGACCCTATGCTTAGGATTGTCCTGGATTGATTAAGGTACATTCTTTTACAGTTGCCCCTGGATAATATGTGTGTTCCCAAGCATTAGTTGTTGATTATGATCCTTAGTGGATTGTAAACACGGGAGCAACCAAACACATAGTTCAGTATTCAAGATGATTTCGTTAACTTTCATTGCTACCCGGTGGGTTCACACTATCGTTTTAGGTAAACAACGATGAAGAATATGTCCTTAAAATTTAGGATATATCATCTGAAACTCCGTGAAGGGATTATGTTGCTTCTTCATGATGCTCTCTACGCACTTGGGGTGTGGTGTTCCTTTGCGTCTTTTGTTTATGAGATTAGTTTTCTCTTTAGTTTTCATCTAGATGTCTTAAATATTGTACACATGGCAATTTGTTTGGCCGTGTCACATTAAAGGGTGTTTTCAATGTTTTTGAACGAAACAAGCCATCTTCCATCTTTGCCTCATTTTCAATTCTATTTTAGGTATGCTCGACTTGACCATGAGGGTCAAGATATAGTCATCAATCTAGCTAAATATAGCCTTTTAAGGCCGACTCATTAGGGTTAAGGTGTCCATGTGTGAGTCAAGTTTAGCTAGCAAAACAACTATGAAGTCTTTTAGTAAGGTTTTGAGCCCATCGAATCTCTTAGTGTTCATTCACTCCATACATCTGCGGGCCCATGAATGTGAAAGCATATCATGGAGCGATATATTCGTGATGTAGGTATATGTACCTATTATCTCACCGCTATTAGGTACTTGATGTGTTCATATACTTTATAGTTGAAGTAGCACTTAATTGGAATGAAATATTAGAACTTTTCGAACCAATCAAGGTCGTAAATATCTTCTTTGTGAAACGAATTCCCATAGTGTCGATTTTTTTAAGGATAAGTTCCCCAACTTTTGGTGAAATTTCAAAAGAGCCTCAATTTGTATGAGTTATAACAAGACCTTCAACCATCTCTCGGTGAGGGGGAGGATTTGAATTCTCACAAAGTCGCTGAGGATGGCACACCTTTCTTATTTAATAGGAATGGTGAAAGTTTGTCTGTTAAGGAGAATAAGATTCATCTTCAATCTCCAAATGTTGAGGAGAGTCAGCTTGAGAATGAGGTTCATCCTCAATCCCTAATTCCTGAACATGTAGTTAGTCCATGCGTTTAGGATCCCACATATCGAATGGATAGTGGGAGTAATACTCCTCATGCTTATGGTCTCTGACCTCTTAGAGAAAGGGGGAGAGATTTCTCACCTATGCAAGCAAATAATGAAGATCCCATGATCTAAAGGAGTGGGCATGAAAGAATTCCTCAACAACATTTCTAAGTTGAAGAGGAAATTTTTTCTTTGCAGTTCCTTGGGAGTTAAGGTTCCTTTCTCTTATTAAGAGGTAATTTATTCATCAAATCACCGAGAGTGGATGGATGCTATAAAGGATGAGATGGACTCAATGGCAAGAAAAATGTTTTAGAACTCGTTGATCTTCCGATCTGACGTAAGTCTATCGAAAACACATGAGTTTTCAAGATAAAACGTCGGGCAAGTGGTTTTGTCGATGAGTTCAGACCCTACTACTCCTAACCCTGGTTGCCCATTTGGACTTTGAGATGTTCGAAATGGACGTAAAGACTGCTTTCCTCAATGGTAATCTTGAGGAAGAAATTTATATGGTCTACCCATTAGTTTTGTATCAAAGGGACTAGAGGACAAGGTGTGTTGCCTTACAAGGTCCATATATGATCTTAAGCAATCTTCCAGATTTTAGTATTTTGGATTCCATGGAGCCATAATTTAGTTTAGCTTATATATGGTTTCAAAAAACCGTCATGTGTATGTCAAAAGCTCAACATGGGAGATTATGTTTCCTACCCTATACGCTAATGATATACGATTGGTTGGGACCAACTTGGAGTTGATCGAAGCTACTTAAAAATGGTTATCTTTTGCCTTCGAGATAAAGGACATGGGTGAAATTAGGTATGTCCTAGGAGTGAAAATAATTCAAAACTGTCCTAAGATGCATGCATCAAAATATCTTGGAATGGTTTTTGATTTACAATTTCAAAACCATAGATACTCCAGCTGAGAAGGGTCTAACCTTGAGTCCTGTTAGGTGGCCTAAAACAGATTATATAATGGACAATGTACCTTGCGCTAGTGTCAAAGAAAGCTAAGTGTAATCCATGTTATCTACATAACTTTACATTTGCTTAGCAGTTACTTTGATAAGTCGTTGTCGAAGTAACCTAGGACTTGCTATTTGGCAAGTTGTCCAAAGAGTCGAGCGCTACCTTTGTGGTACAACTGACTTAGTCTTATGCTATCAAGGGGAGACCTCAAGTTGAGATAATACTCAAACAACAATTGAGGTGGTGACCCAGATAAATCTAGGTTGAACCTCAGGACATGCCTTCACTTTTCATGTAAGATCCATGTCATAGTGCAGTAAGAAGCGAAACTGCACAACAACCTCAAGTATGGAGGTAGATTGTGTGTCTTGTTACCATAAAGTTATTAAAAAAAAAAAAACATTGCCATGAGGTATATATAGACTAACAAGGTGATTATGTTCCCTTGACTAAACCTTTTTCTAGTGATGCATTCAAAGCTCAATTATTGAGTCTAAGAATTCATAAGATTTAGTGTTTATATGTGTCTTGTTATGTGATGGACATGTTTTCTTTGTGAATGAGCAAAATGCTCATGATTTATTGTTACATGTTAGGAATATTGAAATGTTACAAGTTTCTGATTAGTTTAGTCACATAGGTAATCGCCCTGACACTTGAGCAGCGGGTAGGATGAGACTAAATCATATTGGCACTAAGTGTACAATATTGATTACTCATATTGAAAGTATATGAATAAAATGAACATAGTCGCTTTAGTGTGTCTAAGATGAGACTCGAGGAGTCTAAGATGAGATTCGAGGGAGTTGAGTATGAAATAGGATTTCATATTGAAGTCTTAAAAGCTGAATCTTGAGTGTCAAGATTAACATTCAGTATGTTGATCTAGTGGCTCAGGTTATATTTTTGGATGAAAGTCTAGACTGACAATTTGTATGGCATAAAGAGTGACGTGTCCAGTTGAATGGGAGCTATGCCATGATGCACATCTCATACTGTGTGTCCTTATAAGACAATCCATGCATAGAGTGACAATTAACTTCCCTATCTCTTATCACTATGTGACCTATGGACGATGGCCCTTTGATTGAAAGCTATAATATGAAGTCAAGGCTTGATGATGCTATCCTAATGTGTTTCTTAAGGGCTACGATGTATACGATTCAGCGAGAACACGTTGGGAAAGTAATTAAGCTGGGATGGAATTTCATGAGTGTTTAAGAAAAATTATATCCATCATCACCATTAGAGCTCGGGCGATTATATTGAGTATATAGTTATATGATATATCATATGGCATAAAGGGACTGTATGCCACTGGTGATGGTGAGGATGATTTGAGGTATCGTACTTTGTGAAGAATGTTATGTCAGTTAGATGGTGACTTGGTATAACACTACTGGTATATTTTGGTCGCACGCTTCATTCCCAGTGTAAAACGTGAGGAGATTCTTTGGCAAAGAGATATAAATTTGTGGTTTATGTGACCGAGGAGGAGCTGTTGACCGGAGAAGTAACAGTCACATTATTACAACATGATGAACATTGATTTGGCGGTTACAAGATGATTAATTTAATAATTAATTTCCTAATTTTGTATATGTCGTGTGCTATTATAAAAGAGAAAAAACTGATTAGGAGGTAATACAACCAAGATACGAAGCATTCCCCATATGACTCAATCTCTCTGCTTGGAACGTGATATCATACGGTGACTCTAGTAGCCACCATCAACCCGATTCAACAATACGTGGGCAATTACCAAGCAGCAGATCCCTGCGCTTCCGCATCTCTAAGGTATATTCTTGATTTTCCAACAAATTCCCAAACTTTGCACGGTAAATGATTAAATTAAACTTTTTCAATCACGACTTACTATAAATTAAACTAACATCGCTGGCTTTAAACTTCTGTGTTCAGGTTCTGAACAAATCGAGCAATAAATTGCAACCTTAAATACTTCATGGGCTATCTAATTGTCTTCTTTTTGTAGTAAATGCCTCATAAATTTAGCCTGAAGCCTCTTTTCAAGGTGAGATGTCAGTATGCTTTTCTTTCTTTGAAAGCGCTATGCTTTTCTAAAGCCTGGATTGCATACAATTCGTATTTTGTCATGGTAAACTTCCCACCGAAATATAATATAAAGGCCTAAAGCCGCAGCAATCGAATTGCCTTGATCTAAAAAAACCTTTGCCAAATGCTGACCCAAAAAAAAAATAAAATAAAAATCGCCAAAATGTCGGATTTGTCAAATGAAAAAGATCCGCCGTTGCCGGGGATCGAACCCGGGTCGCCCGCGTGACAGGCGGGAATACTCACCACTATACTACAACGACTTTGTTGTTGGCCAGACAACAATGGCACAAATCAAGCCCTAATTTCTCTAACACTCTTCGTTGACGCTTTTGGGATTTCAACCTGTGTCTCTGTCGGACGCCTACAGTCTCTCGGTATCGAATGCATACCGTTGCTTTGTTACCTGCAATTTGAATTCAAACAACTGTGAGTCGATTCGTTCTGTGTATAATTCGGCTGTTTGAATGTTTTCCGCATTAAACTTCGGTTCTGTTCTCCGGGTTTTCTAATTAGGGGAAGCTTCTCAGTTCATTGTCGTGTTAATTTTTTTATGTCATTAGGCAATTCCTTAGTTGGCTAACTTCTCAGAACAGTCAATTTCATGGTTTTTATCTGCTATTTTGGAGTGATGAGAACGGTGATGACGTAACTCTTATCCCTAGAATGGGTGGTCGTTTGGAATCCAATGCAATAATTATAATTTGTGATAACTTGGACTTGTGTTAAGGTGGAATTTTGCTGTCGAGGTGGGAGCAATTTATTGTGGCATCTGAATTTGTTCACTTATATTTGCTAATGCTAACCAGTTTAATTATCTGATTTTTATGTAGAATTCGGTTGACAGTAATGTAATCATTACGTAATAGAATTAATCATGTAATGTAATTATCATTATAATAGAATGGGATAATAATAACATTACAATATTTGGTTATAAAGCTTTTACAATTGTAATATGATGAATTCATTTACAAATAATACTGCATTTTACACATGCGTGATGTACTTGCAATTCAATTCGCTTTTATTTTGCGTACTTTAATTATTTGTAGCTTTATTGATAGTTATCATTAAATATCTTATCATTTTGATTATGATGCTTCACATGAGAATTACTTCACTCTATTTCCTCCAAATTACAATAATATAATATTATTCAAGTTTAGCAAGTAGAAAGATATATGATGATGAGGATGAGTGAGTGAGAGAGAGAAAGAGAGAGAGAGAGAGAGAGAGAGAGAGAGAGAGAGAGAGAGATGATGATGGCTAAAATATATAAAAATGCAGTTATAATAATATGATTATAGTTTGAGTTAAACTTTATCGAATATGGAGAGGAGAGAGGGGAGGCAAAGGGGGCTTCAAACGTTTGAAAATGTGGTAATGTAGTACTAAAAGATGGGAAGTAGAGGAGAGATAATGGAGAGAAGAGAGATAAAACTCCAAATATAATAGCTTATGGTAGACTTTGATTCAAAGACATATAATCACAATTGTTTAAGAAAAGTCAAATAATTATATTTATATAGATTGATGTAAATATGATTACAATGTAATCTTGGTTGCTTCCCTTAATAGTAACTAAACATGGTAATGAAATCATCATTACCATTTTGATTATATTACCACTTTGATTACACAGAACAAAACGAGACATTATATTTAGCAATATTCATGTTAGCACTTTCTATGCTTACTCATTCTTGTTTCATGCTCTGTCTAGTGGTTATGTTTATCTTAACCCAAGTGAAGTGGCCTTTGCCTATATATAGTGAAACTTCGGTATACAACTATATTTCGTTTTCTAAGTATTATGTATTTTGGTATGATGACTATGGATGTCTTGTTGTTCTGCTTTTCTCAGCCTGGTCTTGGCTTGCATTTTGGTTTTCTCCAGGTATCTTCGTTGTTGATCAACTTTAAGATGTTAACGGCCCCAAACCATAATAACATAATTACCTACATAATGAACCGTTACATAATCCCTAGCCATGAAATTTGAAAGACACGTAAATTGGGAAGGTTACTACCGTTTTCTAATGAAAACAAAGCATAACTGTTGAGGATTAGTGTGAGATAAGCCACAAGCCAAGCAGTGGGGTGAACAACAGGCACAAAGGCAGGAGAGGCACATTCTCGCATCGCTTCTCCTTCAATTATTTGCCATGTAGTTAATTTCCTAAGAATTTGAAGTAAATGTATAACGACGTAAAATGAGCCAAAAGTCTAGTATGTTATCCTTGTATTGTAAGCGAGTAAATTGTTAAAAATTTAGGCGCCCACGCGCTGTTAACGCAAAACTCATTTGAGTAAATCTCAGTAAAAATGTTCGTCTGAACTGAATTTATTATTCAGACAATCGAAAGACCCATCCATAAATAATCAAAATTTAGTAATCGATTCCGCGCTCAAGCTCGGTATCATTTTTATTTACAATTTGATGACATGAAAGTTGAAGTGCGATTTGCAATAGAGCTGTGACATTCACGTAGATTTAGTAAATAGGTCATTTGGTTCAGATCCAGGTCGGGGTTAAGTTTGGGTCGGGTCATATTTCGGATTAAATGATATTTCGGATCGCTTTGGTTCGGTTTGGACGAGTGAACTTCGGTTCAGGTCAACTAATTTTTGATCTAATAAACTTATCATACAAAAATAAGTAATTTTATAAAAAATATCAGATCAAATATAATTTAATCTGAGTCAATTCTAATTTTGAATCTACTTTTAGATAATCTGATTTTAAATATTAGATCGAATATAAATTCAAATTATTCAATTCATGTCTTAAATCTGGGATTAATTTTCAGAGACTATGTTGTGCGACTGTGAGCAGAGAACTTGACCGTTAGACACTCGTTGTCAACTGTGACATTTGCTGGCCAAACTCATTGGCCAGGTGTCCCTACGTTAATCGACATATGTCTGCGGATCAACCAATTCATAAATACTTAATAATCACAAGAACTGTGAGAGCGTGGGGTATGTGAGTGATTGATGTACGGTCTGTGGACTGTTATCTATGAAATAGGTTTCCTTTTCAAATTTGAAGCATATTAATTAAATACAGCATGTTAGGAAAGGTGCAAATCATAACAGATCTTTTGGAACGGTCTGTTTACTTCAGAACTTCGACCTTAATTATTCCTTCTTATAAAACTTAATTATTCCTTCTTATAAAAAAAGTGAATTAAAATAGATTGAAGGAAATTACAGTAGATTCTGATAAAAAAAATTGGGTTGAATGTGGTACAGGATAAACCAAGTAAATCATGAAAAAGAACACTTTCCTTAAGACTTATTTGTTGTACCACAAATAATCTTAGGGATAATCTACTTGGTAAAAACAAGTGTGTGTTTCAAAATTCTCTCAAAGGTTAATCGATAAGGGTGCTGCAGTCACTCACATTGATTTTTGTTGTGTCCGTGATTGTGATTTCACTCCTCCTTATATAGAGGAGTGATCATGCCTGAAGAGGCACCAAAAATGGATAGGGCGGTTAAATCTTGAAGAGGTACCATACCTTTTCACCGAAAGGATTGGATAAGGTGGGTAAACCTGAAAGGGCACCATGCTTATCCACCTTTTCACCGAAAGGATTGGATAAAGTGGGTAAACCTGAAAGGGCACCATACTTATCCACTTTTTCGAATAAGCACTATAAAAACCTGCCATTTTTATTTTATTCTTGGAAAATTCCAATAATCCCCCGCCTTTTCCAAAATATAGAACAAACTCCCACCATTCCAACAAACACACAATCACAACCGAGAACACAAGGAGATTTATGCATAAGAGAAGTATCTCGCGATTTGAACTTCCATTTAGTGAAATATAATTTCAATTAATCTGAATGTAAATAGTAGACAAGTCTTTGAACTATTCATCCTCTTTGATTAATTGGATATATTTCACACACAAATCTCATTACACACTTAAAATTTGACACTATTGTCCGGCCATGTGTCCATATCCATCATGAGTGCATCAAGCCAAGCCCTATTGCTCTTTGAAGCGGCCTCACTTCACACTCACTTAGGTAGACCTTAGAAATATGCTCCTGTAACACAAGTTCATTCAGTCAAGATCTATTAAGAGTATAAAACTCAACCTCTTATAACATTACAGTATTCAAGCACTCTTACCATGGGATAAAATATATTAGTGCACCCAATCACTATACAAAGTTGGCACTCATTGAACTTAGAACGTGATGTCATACCACGAATTAAGTTGAGGCTTCTTTGCTAGTAATTGTAGATATGGGCTTAAGTCCCATCCCCCTTGATGTTCTCAACACCAAGTCTCTTGCTAGACCCTTAGTTAAAAGATCTGCAAGATTCTCATTTGTTTGCACATAATTAACTGTGATCACTCCATCTTTGATCAACTGATGGACATAGGCATGTCTAAGTCCAATGTGCCTTGATTTTCCATTATAGACATGACTATAAACCTTGGATAGTGTGGTCTTGCTATCACAAAGTATAGAGAGTGGCGACATTGGTTTTGGCCATAAAGGCACTTCTAATAGCAAATTCCGCAGCCACTCTGCCTCCTTGCTGGCTGCAGCCAAAGCTACAAACTCAGCAGTCATGGTGGAGTCAGTTATGCAGGTTTGTTTCTTGGATGCCCAAGATACTGCCCCTCCACCAAGCAAGTATATATAACCTGATGTTGAGGCATAGTCCTCTTTATCAGTTATCCAACTTGCATCTGAGTATCCTTCTAAGACCGAAGAATAACCTGAATAACACAGAACATAATCTTGAGTTTTCTTTAAGTATTTCAAAACTCGACGTATTGCATGCCAGTGAAACTTACTAGGGTTACTAGTATATCGACTTAACTTCCCAACGGCAAATGCAATATCTGGCCTTGTGCTTGTCATGGCATACATCAAGCACCCTATGACCTTTGCATACTCAAATTGTGCGATAGGTCTCCCACTATTTCGAGTCAACTTATAGGTTGGATCGAAAGGAGTGGCCACTGGGGAGCAATCTTTGTAATTGAACCTCCCAAGTACTTTTTCAATATAATGAGATTGGGACAAGTGAATTCCATCATTATTTCTAATGATCTTAATACCGAGTATAACATCGGCCTCTCCCATGTCTTTCATGGAGAACTTGGAAGATAGAAAACACTTGGTTTTCTCTATTTCCTCTAAGTCAGTGCCAAAAATTAGCATGTCATCAACATATAAGCATATAATCACACCTTTTCCATGTTCAAACTTAGAATATACACATTTGTCAGATTCATTGATACTAAACCCATAAGATAGCACTACTTCATCAAATTTTTGATGCCATTGTTTAGGTGCTTGTTTTAGGCCGTACAATGATCTTATGAGTTTGCATACTTTGTTTTCTTGGCCTGGAACAACAAAACCTTCTGGCTGTTTCATGTACACCTCTTCCTCTAATTCACCATTTAAGAATGCTGTTTTCACATCCATTTGGTGAATTACTAGCCTTTGAATTGCAGTAAGAGCAATGAGAACTCTTATGGTTGCAATCCTAGCCACTGGTGCATATGTGTCAAAGTAGTCAATATCATGTTTTTGGCTAAAACCCCTTATGACCAATCGAGCTTTGAACCTTTCTATAGTACCATCTACTTTTCTTTTTCTTTTAAAGATCCACTTTGATGTGATAGGCTTACATCCCGAGGGTAAATCAACTAAGACCCATGTATTATTTTCCATGATTGAGTCCATTTCATCTTGGACAGCTTCTTTCCAAAAGGAAGCATCTTGAGATTCCATAGCCTCTTTAAATGAGTTAGGATCCGAATCAATGCTATAAACATAGGGTATTTCATTTTCAATAGAATCCCTTGTTCCCTCTATCAAATAGACAAAGAAATCAGAACCAAAGAATTTCTCCTTTCTAATCCGTTTACTTCTCCTTACTTCCACTATGTCTCCTTGTTCTTGATCATTACTTGGAGTCATAGTGGTTGGAATAAAATCATTTGGTTTAGGAATTGAACAGAATCTAGTTTCATAAAAAATGGCATCAATTGATTCTATCACGGTGTTAACCGTGATAGAAGCATTTGGTTCTATAACCAAAAACCTATAGGCTTTGCTATGTTCAGCATAGCCTATAAAGATGCACTCAATTCCTCTTTCCCCCAATTTTCTTTTCTTGGGTTCTGGGACTCTTACAATAGCCCTACACCCCCAAACTCTGAAATAACTCAGGTTTGGCTTTTTCTTATTCCATAATTCATAAGGAGTAGTTGAATTCCTTTTATTAGGGACTCTATTTAGAATGTAGCATGCTGTGAGCATCGCTTCACCCCAAAAGCCTTCACTTAAACCGGATTTAGAAAGCATAGCATTGATCATTTCAGTTAGTGTTCTATTTTTCCTTTCTGCCACACCATTTTGTTGCGGTGTATAAGGTGCTGTGACTTCATGGATTATACCAGTTGATTGGAAATAACTTGGATCATAATATTCACCACCCCTATCTGATCTTAGTCTTTTAATGAAGGTTTTACAATGCAACTCAGATTCATTCTTAAATATCCTAAAAATGTCCAGTGCTTCACTTTTAGCATGTAAAAGGTATACTTGGCAATATCTTGTAAAATCATCAATGAAAGTGACATAGTATTTCTTTCCCCCAAAAGAGGGAGTGCTATGAAAATCACCTAAATCACTATGAATTAATTCAAGTAATTTAGTGATTCTTTGAACAATTGGAAAAGAACTTCTAGTGATCTTTGTTAACATGCATGTCTTACATTTCTCTATGTTTCCATCAAAATTAGGAATTAACTCAAGTCTTGACATCTCTTTTAATCTTTTATAATTAACATGTCCAAGACGATTATGCCATAGAGAAGATGAAGAATACACAAGCATGTAAGCAGAATCATTCATCTTATTACCACTAGGAGGAGTAATTACATTTAACTTAAACATGTCACCACTAGCATAACCCTTCCCCACAAAGACACTCCCTTTAGACAGGATAAACTTATCGGCCTCGTACACTTGTTTGAAGCCAAACTTATTGAGAAGAAAACCAGAAACAAGATTCTTTCTAACTTCCGGCACAAAATATACATCATTTAAAGTAAGAATTTTTCCGGAAGTGAAGATTAACTCTACTTGGCCTATTCCTTTAACATCAACAGTAGAAGTATTGCCCATGTAGAGTACTTTTCTATCTTCAATTGACACAAGAGTCTTGAAGAAAGAACGATCCTTACACACTTGTTTGGAAGCACCCGAATCAACCCACCAATCATTGTCACTTTAAACAATATTGATTTGATTATTGATCATAGCTACAAAGTTGTCCTTTGCCTTTTCCTTTTGGTTGTTCAAGCCATGTTTGCGCTTCCAAATGGTACAATCTCTTTTCTTGTGGCCTAGTTTGTTACATTCCCAACAAACCACTTTAGCCTTCTTGTTACTCTTGTTGTTGTTGTCCTTATTAGGCCTCTTCTTGTTTCCCTTTGGCACTTGACTCGACTCACCATCTTCGACAATATGAATCTTGGAGACATGCTCCTTTGACTCATCCTGCACACGTAACTCTCCTTCTATTCGAAGATGGTTAGCCAATTCCTCAAGTGACATTTCCTCTTTCTTATGTTTTAAAGTTCTTTTAGTGTCTTTCCAAGAGGGGGGAAGTTTGTCCACTATAGAGGAAACTATAATAGTCTCATCCATATGCATTTTATGTTGCTTGAAGTGACTTAGGATTCGTTGAATTTCATGCAATTGATCGAGAACAGAACGTCCTTCGACCATCTTATAGTTATTAAATTGACTTACAAGGAAATTCTTGCTAGAGGCATCTTCTGTCATGTATTTATTCTCTAGCGCCTCCCATAATTCCTTTGCCGATTCCATGCCTTGATAGACATCGAACAAGGCGTCCGACATGCTATTCAAGATATGGCCTCGACAAATGTAGTCATCATTCTCGAACTTGGATCTTCGGCGGGCCTGCTCCAAAGTCTCATTTTCCGTCTCTATTGGGTATGGAGTGTTGAGCACATACACGACCTTCAAAGTTGTAAGAAGGAAATGCATCTTCTTTTGCCAGCGCCGGAAGCTCACACCCTCGAATTTGTCCAACTTCTGAAAGTTGGACGTCATTTCATGAATTGACGCCATCTCAAATAAGTCTTAAGATTGATAGAAAAAAATTGGGTTGAATGTGGTACAGGATAAACCAAGTAAATCGTGAAAAAGAACACTTTCCTTAAGACTTATTTGTTGTACCACAAATAATCTTAGGGATAATCTACTTGGTAAAAACAAGTGTGTGTTTCAAGATTCTCTCAAAGGTTAATCGATGAGGGTGCTGCAGTCACTCACATTGATTTTGTTGTATCCGTGATTGTGATTTCACTCCTCCTTATATAGAGGAGTGATCATGCCTGAAGAGGCACAAAAAATGGATAGGGCGGTTAAATCTTGAAGAGGTACCATACCTTTTCACCGAAAGGATTGGATAAGGTGGGTAAACCTGAAAGGGCACCATGCTTATCCACCTTTTCACCGAAAGGATTAGATAAAGTGGGTAAACCTGAAAAGGCACCATACTTATCCACCTTTTCGGATAAGCACTATAAAAACCTGCCATTTTTATTTTATTCTTGGAAAATTCCAAAAGATTCAAATAAATTGAAGTAAGTTGAAGTAGATTGAATTTTTTATGTGATAAATTAAACTTGGTTAAAATAGTGGAAATAGGTTGAAGTAGGTTGAAGTGGATTGAAGTAGGTTGAGGTTGATATTTTAGAATTTACCCACGAAAAGAACAGGCCCGAATACTTGTTGTGAGACGATGTGCTTTATTCATAGCATACTCTTTAATTCACAGTATTTTTAGATAAACTGGTGAATTATAATTTCTCCATTTTCCTTTAATGTTACGTAAGAATTTAGATGTTCTTACCTTTTTTTTTTTGCACATTTTCCTTTGTTTAGTGGACCAATAAGTCAATAACAAAGCCTCATGCTGCTTAATATATTCTTTTGACACCTAAGCATGCTATAAGAGCATTCCCAGCCAGAGTTTCAATTTTTGAAACTCTGGCCCGCTACGTTAGCAAAAGTTCCACAATTTTGGAACTTTCATTCCATTACTTCTCCAACCTATGAAACTCCAATTTTAATCATCCAATAAAAATATTTATCATGAACCCACCTTATAATACACAATCTATTTTTTTAATCATTTAAAAATTATTTACTAACTCAAAAAAAGAAAAAAAAAGATATTAAAATAATTAAAAAGTTGCAACGTGGGGAGACACGCACAGGCGTTCTCCCCCACGTGCAACTCTTCTCTCACCTCTCATTTCGTGACATGTAGCAGTAATCGGGCCCACGTTCCCCTTTTCATGCCCGCTGCTAGTGCTCCAAAACTCACGTTCTCCCCCACGATCAATATAGTTCTCATTGGACTTGATGAAGTTTTTAAAATTCAATCCCTATGCTAGTTACTCCTCAACCTATCCTTCCAATTACATTGTAAGGTTCCATGACCTAACATAGACACTCTTCATTAACCAACTTTTATACACAAATACCATATGCTCTCAAAATTCGCCTTATTATCAATATGTATAATAGCATCTAGCTCACATCGCAGCATGCCCAACAATTTGTATATTAACTAGTCAATATAATGTCCCAATTAATCTTTAATCTACTACTCGCCTCAGTTTCAACCCTCCGAAACTCTTGAAGTTATTCCATAACCAATTGAAATACTCACCATAGAATAAAATACTTCGTAAGAACCTAATGCTTAAAGCTCAGCTTCCCCTCTTTAAACCTAAAAAAATTGCTATTTTTCTCTGAGTTCTTGCTCACAGATAACATTAAACTATCTAAAATGTTTAAAAATGTATTATGAAACTCAACACTAGATATATTATATTAATTTTAGTTTTTTACCTTTTATTATTACTTGTATGAATTTGTGAAAAATAATTTATAGAATGTCTTTCCTTGCCTTAGTTCACTACTACCCTCCCACAGAAGGGGGGGTAGGGGAGAAGCCCTTCAACAATAGGAAAAATAAAACATTAAAAACCCAATAAAGTAAAAACCAAGAACCCTATCATCTTCATTCCAATTTCCAGCCATCCAGGTCACCATTGACATAGTCTTCCCCACTCCATTTCTCATTCATTACAATTCCCACACTCTCTCTAACTTCTCTGCCAAAAAAGCTTTCAACTATCATCAATGGTCAAAAAATTAACAAAGAAAGAAAAAAAAAATTAGGCTCACAAACGTTGCCGTTTTACCCCAGAATTGACCACAAATCAAGGCTCGAGCTGGCTCATCGCCCACAACCTTTATCTGAGCCGCTTGTGAGCCACGTGTGCTGTAGAACATCCAAGACGTGCTCAGCTCCCTCGTGGGACGAAATTGGCTCAAGAGCCATCCGCTGCGCATGCTCTTAGCCACCCAAATCGCTAATTTTGTACCTTTCTATTTTTGATGTTATTTTATTTTCTTAATCATTGAGCAAATAACCAAGCCCTCATGTAGACACCGTTTTTTTTTCTATAATGTAAATTTATAATTACTCTATTATTTGTGTTCAAATGCATAAATTCATGATCACATAAATATAATTTATGTTGAGCACAACCTTTTTGTGACTGTCAGAGTGTAAAAAGAATTCCGGGGTCTTCAACCATAAGCTTAAATTTTTGGTTGGTTGGTTCATAAACATGGTATCAAAGGGCATTTGTGAGCGAGAGGTCTCATGTTCGAATCTCAACAACCTCATATTTATTGCGCAGGGTATGGATGGGCCTTTGCAACATTCACACTTCAACCTCAAATGGCATTCATATGAGGTGGCATGTTAGAGTGTAAAACCAATTCTTATACCTTCAACCATCAGTTTAAAATTTTAATTTGACTGAGTTGTTAGGTGAACATTGATCATATTTTCACGTGGCCTATTACTGTGAGTGATGATTAATGTCAAAATAATGAAATAAAATAAATAGGTAACAATTAACTAATGGATGTTACAGAAGATTTGTTTCAAATTCTATTAAGGAGATAAATTCTATAAGATCATGCAAATATCTTTTTCCATATCTTTTGTATTTAGTTTCCCCTTATTGGATATTTTCTTTTTTATTGGATAAGTTAGGGTTAGGGTTTCCTATGCAAAGTTTGCATGATTTGTATTTTAAATCCTTAGGCCATTCGGCCATATGTGAATGAAGAAGAGGAATTTTGGCTACCTCAAATTCATTTGTGTCATGGTATCAGAGTAGTCCTAAACCCTAAATTTTTTTTTAAAAAACTCTTCTTCTCCATCCACGCCATGACTAAGGATGAAGCTCCCAAGGAGTTTATCATGGATAGTGTGTCTGCATACTTTCTTCATCCATCCGATTCACCTATGGCGGCGACAACATCGATCATGTTCAATGGGAAGAACTACGATCTTTGGGAGAAAGTGGTAAGAACTGCTTTGAAAGCCAAAGACAAGCTTGGCTTTATCAATGGATCCATAACTAAACAGAAGATAAAGCTAGACATGGATCCAGACAAAGTCAATGCATGGGAAGTTGTTAATTGCATGATAATGTCGTGGATCTTGAATGTGATATATCCAAAGCTTCACACAAGTGGTGCATATGTAGACTCAGCCCAAGCAATGTGGGACTATATTTACAAGCATTATGCTACCCCTAATATTCCGAGAATCCATCAGTTGAAAGCTGAAATAGCATCCTGTAAATAGAAGAAGCAGGAAGTGGTGGATTTCTTTTCAAGGCTAATGGCTCTAAGGATCGAACTTGACAATTATATCAAGATTCCCGAATGCAAGTGTGATGCAACCAATAAGATAGCCAAGATGAACGAAGTGGAGAAGGTCCATCAATTGTTGATGGCTCTCAATGATGAGGATCATTCAACCGTTCGAAGTCAAGTCCTCACCCTCGACCCTCATCCCTCAAGCAACGAAATTTTTAATGTGGTTCAACAAGAGGAGAACTACAACAAGGTGATGATAAATTGAGACGTAAGGCAAGAAACAATGGCGAACATTGTGTCACACATAGCTCGACCTAGCTCGATGAAAAAAAGAGTGAGTTGCAAACATTGCAAGAAAATCGGATAGAAAGAGTCAAACTCTAGAGGTCGAGGAGGAAGAGGAAGAGCTTGCAATGGCCAGGGAGGAGTTCGCAATGGTGCTGACATATGTCACGTCCGCCAGGCCGCATATGCTTCCTCGGTGCACAATCATATGGAGAAGCAACTGGCGCAGTCAAGGAGGGATACACAGCAGCAACCACGATCGGGCTTACTCCTGAGCAGGTACAACAACTTTTGAGTCTCATTGAGACTTCGAAGTCTAATAGTCACAAAAAGTTATGGGGTCAGAAAATTTGGTTGCTTGATTCCGAGGCTTCATGTCACATGACGGGTTTCTTGGAATTTTTGAATGATGTGTGTGATAGAGAGCCCATACCCATTGAACTTCTTAATGGGATCGAGACCTTGGCCACAAAAAAGGGGATCGATTTCCTCAAACTCAAAGTTGAGATTAAGTCATATTTTGTTTGTTCCTGTACTAAGTTTTAGCCTAATATCTATAGCATAATTAATTGATGAAAATTTTTGCGATGTAACATTTACTAATCAATTATGTGTGATACAGGACCTTCCTACGAGGAGCCCAATTGGAATGGGTGAGCTATGAAGAGGGGTTTATTACTAGAAGAACTCATTGTCGGTAGGTGTTCAAGTCAACAAGTTGGATACCTACAGTGCATGGCATTGTAGATTAGGGCTTCCGTTAAGTCAGGCTTTATCTAATTTATCCATTATTGGTAGTAGTAGAAACAAACATGGTTTATGTGATGTGTGTGTGTGTGCCAAACAAACCCGTATATCTTTTGCTGTTTGTAATGCCCCCATTCCCTAATGCTTGATTATTCTAACTTAGTTACTTATTTACTATTGATTGACAGCGGAAGTCGGTTGATTGGAGGCATTACTGCCGTTCCATACGGAAAGGCGGTAATGCCTCCAATCAACAGACTTCCACTGCCAATCAATAGTAAATGAGTAATTAAGTCAGAATAATCAGGTATTAGGAATCTACTTCTGTAACGCCCTGCCTGAAGGGAGCAGGCGTGTCATCGCCATGGATGCCTGATTAGGACCATCCACAAGACAATCTAAACTTCTTAACTATAATTTAACCTGTTAATAGGCGAGCGTGGTAGAAGCTTGTAATGAAATATAACCAAATTTCAGTAGGGTAAATCTAAAATATGTATTACATACATACTTAAACCATATTCCTAACAGTCTTACATATGTTCAAACCAAAAATGCATTCAGAACTGTATTTATTAAATACAATCCATAACATAAACACATAACGGGGTCTACATCCCCAACTAAGTTCTTCGAAAATATTTCACAGCTAGTTATCTCTTTTAATGCTCCCGTGATCCCTTTTTACTTCCAAAAACCTGAAAAATGGTGAGGTCATGAGCTTCCCGAGCCCAGTGAATAACCCTTACCTTCCCCATTGTTACACTTTGCATATTAATCGGTTAACATATAATCACAATACGCACATCTTATGACATATAAATAGAGCATAGCATATGACATATAGAAGGTGACATAAGAACATGCTCATGCCTCATAAATAGAAATAAACTCATATATTTTATATCCGACATGTTCCCAAACTTCACAAACACACAAACACATATTTATGTTATGAGGTAGGCTATTAGACTACCGTAGTCATTCCTGTCCCATACTAGGTATGATTCAAGAACCCTCATTTTCATTTAAGTTCCTAAACAAACTCTGCTGTCACTCTATTCACTAAACTAACCATAATTGTCCCATACCAACCATGTTCTTTGGACTCCTAGTCCTCACTGAAATCCAAAAGAAAGCAAAATCTACTAAGCAAGCTAACAGCTTACCCATAACCATAACTAGCACATACATCAAAGCAACTTCCTCGTAAAATTTTCCAGATATCTCATATCCCATAGCTCTATATTGTTAATTTTTCTTTGCCATTCTGGTGCTTTTTCTTCAGAATCAATTTTAGCTCCGATGAATTCAGTTTCAATTTCTTTGCACAAATTTCTAAACATAGCGCCTATTATTTCCATTATTCTTAATGTATTTTTATCATCTTCACTTAATGAATCATACAAGTCAGCTACAGTGTCAGAGAAACTATGCTCGGTATAAGTTAGAAAATTTGCCGCAATCCATGTAGTATTTAAGTTTAAAACACTGTTCATTCCTCTTTTCTAATGCTCAAATATTTCTTCTCTATTATGAGCTCCATCAATGTTTAAGATATATCCAATTTGGCTAATTGGGGTAAGGCCAATTTTTTCATAGGTCATAGTTTTCCTTGGAATAAACTCGAAGGAAAAATTACTTGTACGTCCTGGAGGAACATACCTAGGTCTTAGGAAATGAGTGTTTCTTCTCGATGGTTCACCAAATTCTTCAGACTTGGGAATGACATTCTTAACTAGATTAGTCTCTATTTCGTATGAGTCAATTTCTTCTCCAATCTCATTGATTCATTTTCATTAGTCATTTTACCATATTTCTTACCAAGTTTTCTTCTAATTTCTTCTAATGGTAAAACATTGAGGTCTTCTAATTTAATCAGATTCATTTGCTGACATATTTCTTCTTCTAGTTGGACATTATTAGTTTATTCATTATCATCAGACAAAATATCATATTTATCACTAATTACGCTCATGATTTTGTATAGTTCTTCTGGATTTTGTTCTTTGAACATTGTTTGTAGCTCTTCAAGAGTATGTTGCTTATACTCCATCTTCTTTTTCTTTCTTTTCAGTCGATTTTTCACCCGATTGTTCTCCTACTTTTTTTTGGATTTTTATCTCTTGCAAAGGAAATGAAATCCTGTTTTTTAGATTTTGGAAAGGATATTTATGCTGAAAGAGAGTACTAATTCTAGAAGTACCTTTTTTACTATGTCTAACTTCGTTAATAAGAGAAAGATAGACAACAGTTAACTGATTCTTAGGCTCTTTTAATTCGGTCTTAATTTTAGCTAATTCTGCTTTTAATTCTAAAATTATATCAATGATATAGTTTAATTGAGGTGCTAAAGAGATATTACCTTTAAGTGACTGGAAAATGTGTGAATAATTCGGACTAGGACAAGCAGATGACGATTCAAGTATTAATCACAGTTAATCACAGTTAATTAGCTTAATTAGTCATTAATTAGCTTAAAAATCTTAATTATTTTGTGCACGTGGCTCTGATACCAGTTGAAAGAGGACCTCAAGTTATACTAGTGGGAAAAATATGACAAACACAAATTTAAACTTTTCGAAAGTAAGTTTTTAAGGATTAAGGGTAGATTTGCAAATATGAAAAGTTTTGGAGGTGCTTTGCAAACTGGAATAGTGCCTGGGTCTAGAAAATAGCTCAAATAAAAATTTGAGGGCCCTTTTTGCAAGTTTCTCAAAAGATAAGGTACCTCATAATTGTTTTTAGAAAATGGTGGTCCTTAAAATAGTTTACACTAAACTGAGGGTACTTCTATGTAGTTTATTTCAGCTAACTACAAAGGATATCATTGTCTTGATCCCATTTCAGGATGAGTTTATGTCAATCGTCATGTTCATTTTCTGGAAAACCATTACCCCTGTTCCTCTTTAGTTTGTAAATCACCACATCTGCTTCATCCTTTTGTGTTTCGACCTTAGGAAATTTTACAATTAACACCTATGTCTAATGCCTTGGTCTCTTCATCGAAGTCATTTCCCTCATCGGCCACCTACAGTTCATCCGACCCCTCTTTTGGCCTGTGGGTTTCTGGGTCTTGTGCTGATCCTTTCTATACACCACTGAGTTTTCACTCATCATCCCCACGGTCTGAGTCTAGCCCAGTACCCCATCCTTTGTCCTCCATATAGCCTAAGCCCAACCCAGTACCCTCCGTGTACTTGCCAGCCCCTAGCCCAACCTCTCCTCATAGGCTACCATTCCCCATCGTGTCTCCATCTGATGTATGGTGAATTCTATTTGGCCAAATAAAGACATGAAATGCTTACAGGTGAACCCAATGGAGGTTGAAGATTAATCATTCCAAAGATGAACCGAGAGAGAGAGAGAGAGAGAGAGAGAGAGAGAGAGAGAGTTCCTAAATAATTAAAGAAGGCTTCTAATGGCAAACATTCAACACCTGAAATAAGTAGCAAGAAGATAATACATTCCACCCTTTAACCCCTCTAAAGTCTTAGCACCAAGGATTAGATTAAAGGGAAGACTTAAATCACTACCCTCCTAAGAGAGATAAAGATTTTGAGATTTTAAGGAAAACTAAGCTTTAAGCTCCCATATCATTCATTAAATCTGATTTTTTATGGAGTTAATTGGGTCCATAAATACCTAATAGGAGGAAAAATTAGCTACATATTAGTGAGGTAAGTGGTCCAATAGGAGACTTACAAAATACCTTAGGAAAATAAATCAAGATGCTTAAGATAGTTGCAATCACTATAAGCTATATTTTCAAGGATTGATCCTGCATCTTCTAGAGAGCCATGAGTAGGCTCTACTCCTCCAAATGGGGTGTCGCCACTTGTTAACTCTTTTCTTGTGTATGAAGAATCATTCTATGCTTATTAATCCCCAAAATTATAGCCTTAACCTCCTCAATTAAGCCCATGATCAAAACCGTGCACTTTCAGTCCTGGACCGACCCTTGCTGGGTATTTAGTCCGTAACTATTTTTAATATGTTGAGTTTGTGGGTGATTCAAGGCTCATTGTAAAATAAAAATCTAGAGCTTTCCATCCATGTGTAATTTGTGGAAATTGGAACCCATTTACCTGGTAAAAACAAAGCTAGAAATGAAGTAAAGTATTCTGCATAGAAACTAACAATATGCTAATGAGGTGGTTTTGGGAGGATTAAGTTGTTAACTCCTTATTTAGGCCTACTATTGGCCCAACCACCTTTTCTAACCCTACTTGGACCTTTTTAGGGGTCCCAAGTCAATATTGACTTAGGGAGACCTAGTCCTTGACCGAGGCTCAATATTGGGTCGGCTTAGTTGGTGACCCTCACTAATGAGAGCAGGCCCAAGCTCGGGAGTTGCTCCACATCAAAATCTCCCCATTGAAGAGGATTTTTCCTCAAATCTTCATCGCATTCCTTGTCATCTTTAAGGTAAAGAGTGAGATCCCTAACATTAAAGGTGGTAGATACTTGTATATCTCCCGAAAGTTTAATCTTGTATGCATTCTCTCCCACCTTTTGTACCACCTTGTATGGACTATCTCCTCTAGCCATAGGCTTATTCTTCCTTCTTGAGGAAAACCTTTCCTTCCTCAAATGCAACCATATAAGATCACCCTATTTGAACTCAAGGTATGGGCAGTTCTTGTTGTCCTTTTGCTTGTATTGCTCATTCACCTTTTTAATTTGTGCCCTCACTTGCTCATGTAGCTGTTTCATTTCTTTAGCTCTTACTTTGGCCTCAATACCCACCCTTGATTCTTGAGAAATAGGTATAAGATCAATGGGAGCTAGGGGGTTAAGACCATAGCACATTTCAAAGGGAGAGTAAGATGTAGCATAGAAGGGAGCCCTATTGTAGGTGAATTCGGTATGAGCAAGCTTGACATCCCAATCCTTCAAACTCTTACTCACCATAACCCTTAGCAAATGTTGTGAGAGTTATACTTATTACCTCTGTTTGCCCATCAGTTTGAGGATGGTAAATAGTGCTAAAGAGCAACTTAGCCCCTACAAGCTTTTATAGGGATCTCCAAAAGTGAGATAGAAATTTGGCATCCCTATACGACACATCGGTTCTTGGAATACCATGAAGCCTCACAATTTCTTGAAAAAAGAGGTCCGCAATATAGGTAGCATCATCAATCTTGTGGCATGCAATGAAGTGAGCCATCTTAGAGAATTGATCCACCACTACCATGATAGTATCTTTTCCTCGAGGGGTTCTTAGAAGGGCTATGAGGAAGTCCATGCTAATGTCATCCCAAGGCCTTGAGGGGACAGGAAGAGGAGTGTAGAGACCTTGATGGAAATGACTCTTAGCTATGTGACAAATGTTGCATCTTGAGATATCCTTATGAACATCCATACCCATCTTGGGCCAATAAAAATAATCCTTGAATATCTCAGGGGTCTTGTTAATGCCAAAATGACCGGGTAAGGCTCCTCCATGAGCTTCCTCGACAATCAAGTCCCTTAGAGCGTTGAAGAGGAATCTTATAGAGCGAAAGAACCAAAGTTGGAAGGATTCTTCACCACTTCCTTGAAGTCTTCAGCCTCGTGGTATAGAGCCTTGATGGAAAGAAATTCAAGAACCTTGGCCTCAAGGACTGCAAGGAGAGTATATCTCCTTGATAAGGTAGCAACCACAACATTCTCTTTTCCACTCTCATGCTTACAAGAGAAGGTGGAAGATTAAAGGAACTTAACCCACTTGGCATGTCTTGAGTTCAACTTGGGTGGACCATTGATATAGGACAATGCCTTGTGATCTGAACGGAGCACAAAGTGCTTGGGCATAAGGTAATGACTCTAATGTTCTAAAGCCCTAACAATGGCATAGAATTCCTTGTCATAGGGTGGAATAGTTGAGCCTTGAATGATTTAACTTCTCACTAAAGAATGCTAGAGGGCACTTAGGTTGAGTGAGAACCGCACCAATCCCAACACCACTAGCATTACACTAAACTTTGAATAGAAGATCGAAGTTGGGAAGAGCTAAGATAGAAGTCAAACAAAGCCTATCCTTGATGGTTTCAAAGGCACTTTAGGCAGCCTTTATCCACTTAAAGCTTCCTTTTTTCATGTATTTAGTCAAGGGAGCCATAATAGAGCTAAAGTCTTTGATGGATCGGCAGTAGAAAGAGGCCAACCTATGGAAGCTTCGCACTTCTATGATGGATATAGGAGCGGGCCAACTCTTGATAGCCTCAACTTTAGATTCATCAACTTGAATTCTCTCACTGGACACAACATAGCCAAGAAAGATAACTTGAGGAGTGAATAGCTCACATTTCTCAAGTTTGGCATCTAAACTTTGTTATCGTAATAATTGGAATACTTGAGAAAGATGCTTTACGTGAGACGTTTCATCACGACTATACACCAAAATACCATCAAAATACACTACAATAAACTTCCCAATGAATGGTTTCAAGACCTCATTCATGAGCCTCATGAAAGTGCTAGGAGCATTAGATAGACCAAATGACATCATAAGGCACTCATATAACCCATATTTGCTCTTAAAGGTGGTTTTTCACTCATCTCCTTCTTTCATTCTAATTTGGTGATAGCCACTACGGAGGTCAATTTTGGAAAAGACCTTGGACCTATACAACTCATCATGCATATCATCCAATCGAGGAATAGAGAATCAATACTTGATGGTGATGTTGTTTATGGCCCTAAAATTAACACACATATGCCAAATGCCATCCTTCTTAGGTACCAAAGGGGCGGGCACCGAACATAGACTCAAGCTTTCCCTCATGTACCTATGATCAAGCAACTCTTAGACTTATCATTGAAGCTCTTTTGACTCATTAGGATTGCAGCTATAGACCGGTTTGTTTGGCAAAGAAGCGCCCAATAGGAGATCAACTTGGTGCTCAATTCCTCTCAAAGGAGGGAGCCCCAAGGGTGGATTATTGGGTAATAAATCCTCAAATTCTTTTAAGAGTGGTTGACCTAAAGGATGCATAGGTTTCACTCCCTCACTTGCGTTTGATTCTACCATAAGTAAGGCAAATAAAGGCTTGCTCTTACTAATGGCTCTCTCCACTCATGTTTCGCTCATAAATAGGTTTTTCTCACTTCCCTTCCCCGGCTTAGATTTGAGGAGTTTAGGTGCAGATAGCGGTACTAAAGTAAGATTACGACCCATGTACTTGAATGCATAAGTATTGGCATGTCTATCATGAATCACACGATTGCCAGATGACCATCGTCTACTAAGCAATAAATGACATGCATTCATGGGAAGAACATCACATAGTACTTCACCACAGTATGGACTAACTGAAAATGCAATAAGTGCTTGTTTAGAAATGATTATCTTGCTTCCTTGTTTGAGCCATTGGAGAAAATAAGGGGTAGGATGCACCTTGGTGGGTAATTGAAGTTTGTCAGTGAGTGTTAAGGAAGCTACATAGGTGTAACTTCCTCCATTAATGATAAGCTCACATACCTGGCCTCCGATAGTGCATCAGGAATGGAAAATTTGCTCCCTTTGGCTTAACTCATAAGGAGCCTCTTAGACATGGAGTGCTGTCCGAATCACCAAGAGTTTTCTTACATCTGAGGTGACCAAAGTTTGACCCTCATCTTCTACTTCCTCTTCACTAGTAGTTTCTTCAATAGCTTGAATTTCTTCTACTTTTCTAATGGTAAGGGTCCTTTGGTTAAGACAATCCGCATGGAAGTGTCTATAACCATGACATTTGAAATACTTTTTACCCTCTAATCTCTTTGGTGGTTCACTACCAATCCCTTTACCCTTGTCAAGAGTTTTGACGAGTGTAGGGGTAATGATAGCTTTATTGAGAGCAGAGTAACTCTTGGGGGTACTCAAAGGATGAATAGAGGAAGTGGTTTGAAAGGGTTTTCGACCCTTATGTTGCTTCCCAACCTTGATAGCTAGGTGACACACATCATCAAAGGATAAGTAAGGTTGTAATTCCACCTTGCTAGTAATGCTAGGAGACAACCCCTTAATGAACTTAGCAATCTTGAGTTTTGTTTGTTCATCTAAGTCGACCCTCATTTGGAGTTATTCAAACTCCCCAATGTACTCTTCTACATTTAGATTCTCTTCATTAAGAGAAGTGATCTTAAGGTGGAATTCTTGTTCGTAAGAAGAAGGTAGAAATCTCTTGTCCATATGCTTCTTGAGCTTAGACCAAGTTTTGATTTTAGATTTGGCTTCTCTAGCCCTACTCTTCTTCAAATGTTCATACCATAACGAAGCATGCTCCTTTATCTTAAGAATGGCCAACTTGAAGGTCCTCTCATCACTGTAATCTTTGAGTTTAAAGATCTTTTCAAGGGCTTGAACCTAATCAAGATTGTTCTTCGGGTTAAGGTTGCCATCGAATTCGGGAGCCTTCATTTTGAGATCTCAAAGATCATCCCTTGGATGCCTTAGTCTTCTTGGTCTTCCTTCCTCATCATCAAAGTCTTCATGGGAGGAAAAGTATTTAATATCAATAGGGCGAGCATTGTAGACACGTCGATAAGGGTTTTATGGAGTGGAGTCCCTTACTTATACAACCTCTTGGGTGAGTTTTCTTATTTGCTTTTGAAGCTTTAAAAGGGTCATACCAATCTCAGGAGCTTGGTCAAGAGGAATATTCAAGGAATAAGAAGGATTACCCTTACTAGTCATGGTTGATAGAGAGGGAAAAGAAGGGGAAAACAGGGTAGGCACGGGCGTGCTGAAGGAACACAGGCAAGAATACTATGAAAAAGGAGGGGTCATGGTCGTGCTTTGTGACACTGGGGGGTCATGCCAGATCTCTGGAATAGAATTTAAGAGTGCAAGAAAGGGGCACAGTTATACCAGGCAACACGAGGTGGTCGTACCAAATCTTTGGGTCAAATTTTCAAAGTGCAGGATTTTTTGGCATGGGGTGGGACTGCCAAATTTCTGGTTTTGTGTTTTTTTGCCTTTTTGTAGAGTTTTAGGGATGTGTTTTGGCTAGGGTTCATGTTTGGGCTATAATTAGGGTTCTTTATGGACTAGATAAAAGATTTAAAGAGGAAGAACTAATGACAAAATAGTATAGAAAAAGGAAAACTTTAACTAATTCCGACACAAGGAAGGTTGGAATGAATTCTTATCAAGAGATAGGATCATTGTGCTCTGATACCAATTGATGCTTGGTGAATTCCATTTGGCCAAATAAAGGCATGAAATGCTTATATGTGAGCCAAATGGAGGTTAAAGATTAATCACCCCAAAGATTAACTGAGAGAGAGAGAGAGAGAGAGAGAGAGAGAGAGAGAGAGAGAGAGAGTTCCCAAATAATTAAAGAAAGCTTCTAATGGCAAACATTCAACACTTGAAATAAGTAGTAAAAAGATGATATATCCCACCCTCTAACCCTCTCAAGCCTTAGCACCAAGGATTAGATTAAAGGGAAGACTCAAATCACCACCCTCCTAAAAGAGTTAAAGATTTTGAGATTTTAAGGAAAACCAAGCTTTAAGCTCTTATATCATTCATCAAATTTGATTTTTCATGGAGGTAATTGGGTCCATAAATATCTAATAGAAGGGGGAATTAGCTGCACATTAGTGGGGCAAGTGGTCCAATTGAAGGCTTATAAAATACCTTAGGAAAATAAATTAAGATGCTTAAGATAATTACAATCACTATAAGCTGTATTTTTCAGGATTCATCCTCCATCTTCTAGAGAGTCATGAGTAGGCTCTACTCCTCCAAATGAGATGCCACCAATCATTGACTCTTCCCTTGTGTGTGAAGAATCATTGTATGCTAATTAATCCCTAAAAGTATAGCCTTAACCTCCTTAATTAAGCCTATAATCAGAACCATATACTTTCCAGTCCTAGACCAACCCTTTCTGGGTATTTAATCCATAACTTTCTCAATACGTGGAGTTTATAAGCGATTCAAGGCTCATTTGAAAACAGACATCTGGGACGTTCCATCCATATATAATTTACGAAAATTAGAGCTCATTTATTTGGTAAAACTGGAGTTAGAAATGAAGTAAAGTATTCTATCTAGAAACTAAAAATGAGCTAAATGAGGTGATTTTTGGAGGATTACGTGGTTAACTCCTTGTTTAGGGCTACTATTAGCCCAACCACCTTTTCTAACCCTACTTGGACTTTCTTGAGGGTCTCAAGTCAATATTGACCTAGGGGGACCTAGTCCTCGACCTAGGCTCAACATTGGGCCGACTTGGTTGATGACCCTCACTAGTGAGAGTAGCCTAAGTTTAACCCAGTACCCCGCGTACACTCGCCAGCCCCCAGCCTAACCTCTCCTTGTAGGCTACCATTTTGTCCCCTTGTGTTGCCCACTATTGGGCCTGATCCAGACCTCCTCGTCACCTCACATGCGATTGCCTCCACCAGCCTATTGAATCACCATCCTATGCAAACTCATGCAAAGTCGGGAATTGTTAAGCCTGGGACAATCCTCTCCTTTGTTTCCTCTGTTGCTGAAGCAATAGTCTCAGATCTTTCAAGAAATGTAAAAAGCTGGCAATTTTGAGTAGGATTATGAACTGGCCCTTACCTTGGCCTTAGCCCTTTGATTTATTGTTCTAAAGTCTAAGTCATTTCAGTATGTCGAATTGAAAGGTAGGTGAAGTCAGTGATCAAATGAAAGGAGGAGTAGTTAGGGCCCACTCTTAAACTTTTAGGTAATTAAAAGCCCAAACAAGCTTTCTTCGTTCGCACCTTTAGCCTCTGTTACATAACTAGAGGGATCCATTGGTAATTTGCATTCTTGCTATAAGAGGTACATGCATATGCAGGTTGCCTAAGTCTAAGGTATGGAAGTAGTGACTCCCTTGCTATCTTGTCTTCCTAAGAAACTACAGAAGAAGTGCACGGATTAGGGTTTTATGACTCGTGCAAATAGGCTGGCTAATCATATGCCTATAAAGTAAGCATTGACTGAATGTTCGAGTTTACAACCAGAATTAGTTTGATAGACTCTCAGTCCAGGAATGCAGTAATAATTTACCCAGATATGTGGATATTGATGGAGGCCGCTCATTTATTATTTCAAATTATTTGATGACCGACATCATAGTTATCCAATCACTTTATAGAAGAAAGGATCTATTTAAGTAAGTAACACCCCAAGTGGGTGGATGCTATGATAGAGCAATATCGTGCCCTTATTACTGATGACACTTGGTATTTAGTTCCGTCTCTTTTTAGCTAGAATATTCTTCGATGTAAATGGGTTTATAAAATGAATATCGTTCTGATGGCACCATTAAGAGGTAAAAAGCAAGGTTAGTAGTGCAATGCTTTTATCAGCAAGTAGGCATTGACTACCATGAGACATTCAATCCCATTGTTAAACCAGTCACTGTTCGTCTTCTTTTATCCTTAATTGTTTCCTTGTGTTGGCCTATTCGTTAGTAAGATGTCAGGAATACTTTCTTACACGACAATCTAACTGAGAAAGTTTACATGAAACAGCCCCCTGGGTTTGCTCACTTCGCTTTTCCGTGGCATGTCTGCAAATTAAAAATGGTAATATATGGTTTGAAACAGGCACCCTCGTGCTTAGGTTCACCGTTTCGGCAGTTTCTTACTATCTTGTGGTTTTGTGTGTAGTCATGCTGACCCCTCTATGTTTATTGGCCCCGCTGACTCTCACATTCTAGTCCTCCTCCTACATGTCGACGATGTTGTTCTGATAGGCAACTATGAAGTTATGCTTCAAAAGTTCATTACACTTCTTTCTGAGCAGATTACAATGAAATATCTTGGCGATCTTCATTACTTTTCTGGTATTCAATGGTTCATTCTCCTTTAGGACTTTTCTTGAGTTTGCAGAAGTATGTTATCGACCTCCTCTACAAATTTTAGCTTCAAACTTGTGAACCTGTTAAAACTCTTTCTTCTACACAAACTACCTTATCCCCCTCAGATAGTGAGTTTCTGGTAGTTCCTTCTCTATACAAGAGTATGGTTGGTGCTTTGTAGTACTTAACAACGACTTGACCTGATATTGCATATACAGTACATGTTTTTTCCTAGATTATGCATGCTCCTCGCACTACTCACCTCCACATTGTCAAGCGTACTTTTCGTTACTCGCAGGGTACTCTGGAGCATAGTTTGTCGTTCCATCCCACTTCTTCTCCCACTCTAGTAATTGCATACTCTGATGCTGATTGGGCTGGCTGTAAGGACTTCTGTCGCTCCACTACTAGCTATGCCATCTTCCTTGGTCCCAACCTCATTGTCTGGCGCTCCAAGAAGCAACCTACAGTCTACAAGTCCTCCACTGAGGTTGAATATAGGGCTATTGGTTATACAGTCAGCGAAACCATATGGCTAGCTATTGTATGATCTTAGTGTTACTCTCTCTGCACTAGTTCACTTGTATCGTGACAATCTCAGTGCTGCATACATGTCCGCCAACTCGGTGTAGCATGATCATAGTAAGCATATCGCTATAGACTATCACTCTATTCGTCAGCAGATTGTTGATGAAGATCTAGTTATTCGATATATCCTTACTCGGTTACGAACTGATGATATCTTCACCAAAGGCTGACATCTCAGCAGTTACATAGAACAAATATGTCTATTCGCCATCTCAATCAGTTGAGGGGCATACTACAGGATATATAGGGATGTGTATCTAATTTATTTGTACAATACTTTTCTATATATACAAGGCCACGCTCCCATGTTTGGGCAAGTCATTCATTCACTAAATCACACAGCTTATGTGAGCTTAGAGGGGGCAATTGACCATTCTTAAATGCTAGTATAGACTTCAGTACGTTAGCACTAAACTCAATTAGTTGGCCCGTTTGCTCGTGAAATCACAACATGAATCTCTTTTGTGCCTTCCTTTGTTTAGTTTTCAATTAAAACCTGTTTTCAATTGCCTAGCTTGAGATATTCAAGATAGCCTCAATACTTGAAACACAGTTCCTAGCAAATGACAAATACTTACTAGCTAGTTATAACTACATTATGCACTTGCAGTTTGTAAATGGTAAAACTTCTTCTACCATCGACAAATTGTGGCATAGTTCTGAGAACTTACTAGGGGAACCATTTTATGGAGAAGAGGGAGAGGGGGGTGGGAATGGCTAAGCATATATAGTGTCTAATATTTTCTATTTAAAGGTAGGTCAAGAGCTGTAAAACTAAATAGTAGCAATGTACTTATCAATTTAAGATAGAGAAAATTGAAAAATGTATAATGGTAAGAGAAACGCTACAGGTTTGGTTTTTTTCTTAGGATGTCTTTGGCAGGGTTGACCATTTTCCTAGAAAATAATTTTTCATGTAAAATGACTTTTCAAGCGAAATAGGTTTGCAACTCATATTTTTTAGTTGTTTGATAAAAAATAAAATAAACTTCCTAGAAAATGAGTTTGATTAGCACAAAATGAACAAAAAGCTAAAAAAAGGCCATTAATGAAGCATAAAAAAAATAAGAAAATCATTTTTTAGGAAAATGATTTTCACATCTGCCAAGCACACCCTTAACATATTTTTTCTTTCAGACATGAGGATCTCTTAATATTCTTTGAATTCAAATCAATCTTCACTAAACTCCATGCATGCCACCCATGTTGTGAACATCAATTTCATCACCTATATAAACACGCACGCACACATATACATATGCACATATGTGTTATACACACACGTGTGTGTATGTATGCATGTATGTATGTATGTACATCTCTCTCTCTCTCTCTCTCTCTCTCTATATATATATATATATAT